>CAUYRH010080108.1:0-36707 GCA_963574655.1 Perodicticus potto | reverse complement strand
TTTTTTATTATTTTTATTATTAAATCATAGCTGTGTACATTAGTGGAACTATTTTCTTCAAACTGATTAACATAGCCTTCATGGCATTTTCTTAGTTACTGAATGAAGACACTTGTATTCTGCATTTAGCAAGGTTCGCCTTGAAATGAGAATTTTAAATCCAAGGGAGGTCCTTTTTGCTTGCTATGGTAAGCAAAGAGATTCAACCCAGTATCTGGAACCGAGTGAACCCTTGATAAACACCTGTTGAATGAATGAATGAACAAAGAAACAAAACGTCTTTGCCACGTGTCTTATTACTTATCTCTTATCATTTCAGTAGGTACGAGAACTCAGAGTACATCTCTTATTTTGTGTATGTGAAACTTACCCAAAGGCAATAGCTAAGAAGTCAGAAAACACAAAGCAAATCTGAAATATAAGTGAGCATCTAGGCTCCTGAAAATACGTGATGTTCACACAGGGGGGTCTAGAGAGGCCGCAGGCTGTGGGAGTAAGTGGATGTGATTCTCTGTTAACATTAATTATGTTTCTGAAACATATATTTCAGAAGTTTGCTCGGCCTCAGCAAGCCTCAGTTCCCTCATCCGTACGCAAAGACAAACTCTTACCTGTTCACCAACCTGAAATATTTATAACAACTCTAAAATGAGATAACAGGTGAGTAAATACTTTAAAGACCTAAGAATGGTAGAGATAGGACTAACTGACATTTTCTATCTTCCCCTCTTTCTGACATTTCAAACACATAAAATACATTTAAAAGTTTAAAAATCAATTTAATGTATTTTTTACTGTCTCTAAGTTTCTTGATGTAGTCACAAATGACTGTTACATTTTTCTTCCAAATGTTCCATCTGCAAATTTTTTCCTAATCATCTTATAATCCTTCACCAATACTCTGTTCTCCCCCACTTTGTAGTGAAGGATCCTGGGGTACAGACAGCATCTCAGTCTTGGTAGAAGGAGGAAGTAAGTTAGAAAGAGCAAAATGCAAATCAAACTCTTTAGCCTCCAGTCTGTGGCTTAAGTTACAGAGCCAAAAACGACTGTGTCTCTGAAGAGTCACGAGGAGAGAAGTCAGTGCAAAGAAAACTAGCCCACTGGTCCTCGGTTCTCAAGTTTTGGAGTGCATCAGTCAGGTAGAGGCCTTGTTAAAACCCAGGATGCTGCGCTGCCTCCCTGATCCCGCCCTGAGTTCTGATTCGGGAAGTTTGGGGTAAGGCCTTTCTCTCTTTCTCTCTCCCCTCCCTTCCTTCCTTCCTTCCTCCCTCCATCCTTTCCTTCCTTCTTTTCTTTCTTTCACAGTCTCACTCTGTTGCCTAGGCTATAGTGCCATGTCCTTAGCCTATTTCGCAGTAACCTCAAACTCCAGGGTTCAAGAGCTCCTTCTGCCTCAGCCTCCTGAG
The DNA here is from genome assembly GCA_963574655.1 of Perodicticus potto. Lineage (NCBI taxonomy): Eukaryota > Metazoa > Chordata > Mammalia > Primates > Lorisidae > Perodicticus > Perodicticus potto. The sequence goes on along the minus strand of CAUYRH010080108.1, from coordinate 35,298 downwards.
TAGCTGGGACTACAGGCGCTTGCCACAATCCCTGGCTAATGCTTCTATTTTTACTAGAAACAGAGTCTCGCTCTTGCTCAGGCTGATCTCAAACTCCTGAGCTCAAGCAATCCAGCTGTACTGGCCTCCCAGAGGGCTGGGATTACAGGTGTGAGCCACTGTGTCCAGCTAGGTTCTTTATTTCTGTCAAGTTCCCAAACGATGTGCTGGCCTGGAGGTCACACTTTGAGAACAAACGTCTCACTTTCTCAAACGTTAACTTCTTTGATTCTCCCCCAGCAACCCTGGGAGGTGAATATTATTACATCCATTTCACAGATAAGGAAACTGAAGCCCAAAGTAAAAGCTTGACTCTAATTCCAGCATGGTAGTTAACCAAATCAGGTTCACAAAGTCAGTTAAACCTCTCCATGGCCCTTTTTTTTTTCATCTATTAAAAAAATATTGTAGTCCAGGCACAGTGGCTCACGTCTGTAATCCTAGCACTCTGGGAGGCCGAGGCAGGTGGATTGCTTGAGCTCAAGAGTTGGAGACCAGGCTGAGCAAGGGCAAGACCCCGTCTCTAAAAACAGCTGAGTGTAGAGGCAGGTGCCCGTAGTCCCAGCTACTTGGGAGGCTGAGGCAAGAGAATTGCCAAGAGTTTGAGGTTGCTGTGAGCTGTGATGCCACGGCACTCCATCGAGGGTGACACAGTGAGACTCTGTCTCAAAACAGAAAAAAAATATATTGTCAGAGACCTTGTGAGGATTAAGAAGACACAATGTCCAGGAGGTCAAAAGCAGGAACAGCCCCCAAACCTCCTCAGTCACAGAACTTGACATTTTGGAGAAAAATCACACACTGAGAATTCCATATTCTTACTAAGGAATTCCAGAATTCACACTTAGCACAGGTCTGCATTCTCATCACTTAATTATTTGCATGAGAAATTTTTAACCATCATCTTGGCAAAGTATCGTCTAAGCACTACTATCTATAGGTTCTGTTTTCTGGGTTTTTGTTCTGTTTTGGGTTTTAATTACTGAGTTTGTTTTTCTAAGAAATTCCCAAACTGTGGTGTATATATACCATGGACTACTATTCAGCCACCAAAAAGATGGAGACTTTACATGTTTCGTATTAACCTGGATGGAGTTGGAACATATTCTTCTTAGTAAACTATCACAAGAACGGAAAAGCAAATATCCAACATACTCAATACTAATATGAAGCCAGTAGACAAACTATTACACTCCTGCAAAAGAGAAAAACTCAATTCGATTCAAGCTGGGGAAGGGAAAAGTAGGGAGGGAAAGGGGGGAAGGGGGGGATGGGTGCTCTCCCACCAAATGGGCACAATGTAGGGTACATGGTACACCTCCTGGGTGTGGGACACATCTACAACAGCGACTCTATCTAACAAAGGCAAACATCCTAACCTAGTTGTACCCCCATATTAATCTAAACTTCAAAAAATAATTAAAAAGGAAGAGAAATTCCCTTATGTGCTATGAGGGGGTGGGGAGGTAGGGTGTGAAGGTGGAGAATTGTTATTAACAGATTGAATATTTCTTGCTGAGACAACCGTTAACTAGATAGACAATGTTCCCTACAACAAAGTTATGTTGGAGACTAGTGTGAACATATCTCCTGCTTTTGTGTAAGGATTTCTGATTTGGCGTTCAGAGGATTCAGGCGTTCTGATTTCTATATTTAGAAACGCAGGGCTTTTTGGTATGCTACAAATCACGCTGAGGCAAGACTAATTGTAAGCACTTGTACTTAAAAATTAGTTTCAAGAATAAGAACCTTTAGAGGTTTCCATATTGTATTCCACTAGAGTATCATTAAGGGAAGCAATTACTTATCAGGATATACTCAAAACAACTTTATTGCATTCGGAGGAAATAATGGGAGTTGTCTGTCTAAATTACTAGGCAGGGGCCCTGGAAATCACTTAGCATAATTCTTGGCGTAAGGCAGGCAGTCAGGAAGTGGAACGGGGTCTCACTCACACGGATGGGCACATAGCATGGATTCGGTACGTGCACATATCACAGCATTTAGTCTTCATGATAAGCGCTGAATTGCGTATGGCTCTCTTCATACGCAGCTGAGGAGACAGAGCCAGCAGTTGGGTGATGTTCACTGAGTCCTCAGGGAAGTGGGTGAGGGGTGGAGCTCAAATGCTTGATGCCAAAGGCAATTCTCTTCCTCCCACCCTACGCTCTTTCCTTTCCTCCTTCTCTCCTTTGTTTTCTTTCTTTTATCAAGCTCCTTTCACAGATCTCCAAAGTCTTTGTAAACGCCAGCCAATGACCAACGTCGGCAAGGCATTCCCATTTTACGGATCCGTTCACAGTAAGAAAAAGAGATTCCCTCAAAACCATCCCCAAAATGTTCCAGAATAAAATACGGAATGTGGGTGGTGCCTGTAGCTCGGTGAGTAGGGGGCTGGTCCCATATACCAAGGGTGGTGAGTCCAAACCCAGCCCTAGCCAAACTGCAACAACAAAATAAATAAGTAATAAATAAACTTAATTTAAAAAATAAATGAATAAATAAAATAAAATACAGAATGTATGTCAGAATGCTGTCCCTCAGCCCACAGCACTGCAGAGGATCCTTCATCTAGGAAAACAAAGTGTGTGTGTGTAGACAACAGCCCCACAACAGCCCATCACCCGGGGCCAAGGTTCCCAGCACAGTGTGAACCAGCTGATCAAGGGGACAGAGAGATACATGGGAAGAAAAACTGGTCTTGCTTCCGATCTGAATTACAAATGCTACCTGGAAACCGAAGTCAGGAGCACACGCCCATTTATTTACTGCCTGACACTACAAATGCTGATGAAAATAAATCAACAAAAGTAAAACACCCATTGATTTATTATTCGGAGTATGACGGAGACCCAGAACAATAAAAAGGGTTCACTGAGGTCTTTCTTTACATGCTTCCCAAAACTCCAGTTTTCTCTCTCTTCTATTTATTCCTATTTCTTTCCCTGGTCCTCTGCCTCTAGGCCTCTTTCCTCCTAATTTCTTCTGTTTTCTACATTCTTTTCTCATCTCTCTGTCCCTCTCTGCAAGGACCTTACCCTTCATATCCCGAGAACTTTTTCACTGTTATTTTGTGTCTGGTTCCAAGAGAAGATGTCATGGGGGGGGTGATCTCTAAGAGGAGATGTCATGGGGGGGTGGGGGATATCACCTCCCGCTTGGCAAGAGCTTTGTGTCACACTGTCATTTAGGATACGCTGAACTATCCTTCTCTTCCACAGCTAGAAAGAGACCAGGATAGTGTAGGGCCCTCAAGCTAGGGCATTTCCTACTGAAATGCACACTGAAAATTGAACCCAGTAGCTAATTTTAAATGGAATATGGAAACCCGATTTTCTTTCTAATTATAAAACAAAATATTTTTTAAAAAATACAGAAAAATATAAAGAATAGAGTCATCACCCATTCTTATTGTAGTATGGAAACAATTACTATTAAATATGTATGTGTCTGATTCCTATATTTTTATAAATATCATAAATTTGCATATATACCACAAATACATACATGTTGTCCATATTGTTACAATTCTCGTGTATATCAATTTTAATGGCTACATCTTATTCCAATATGTGAATGTACAAAAATACACTGAAGCATACTCCTTTTGAACTGAAAAAGCATACTCCTTTTTCAATTTTTCTTTCTATTATAAATAATGCTATCATGAATGACTCCATGCAAAAAGTTCTTTCTGTAACTTTCAATTAGTTCCTTAGGAAATAATTCCAAAAGTAAAATTGTTAGATCAAAGGTTATGAACGCTTCTAAGCATCTTTAAATTGCATTCCAAACAGTTTGTGCTCTCCCCAAATCACTTAATCAAGCAAAGAATCATTTTTGTAGATTTCTGAAAGAAGTGTTGTAAAGCAAATGGTCACCTCCTAATTTGTCATTTGTGAACAGAACAAGAAAAAGGGAGGCTCCTCCTTCCTCTGACTCTCACCACCCACCATACCACCTACTAAGTATTATCAGTTTATACGGCCCAGGTTTTTGTCCTTCCTTTGTTGCAAGAGAAGCCAAATAAAGCCATTCTCTTATTCATTTATTCAAGCAAGGATTAAATGTTATCGGACCATAATTATCCAGAAGATGAGTAGAACATCATCCTTGACCTCCACAAACAAGAGTGTTGCAGGGCAGGAGACATGGAAATAAACCACAGTACCAGGAGATAAGAACTCACAGAGATCCCACCAAATCTCTGTGAATTCTCATCTCCTGGTACGGTGGTTTAGCTCACCTAATGTGCATAATGTAAGGGTATATGTCAAATAACTAAGAGTATTTTCCTTACCACAAAAAATAAATGAAGTGATGGCTGTGTTAATCAGTTTGATGTAAGCATTCCACATTGCTTATCAAATCATCACATTGCACCCCATAAATGTATACAGTTATGATTTCAATTAAAAATTAAAGAAAAAAAAAAAGAATGCATATAGGTTGGCCCTAGAGTGCTCCAGGAAGAGCAGCTACAGAGGACGGGTGCAGGAGATGGCCCAAAAGACCTCCCAAGGAGGATGACGCCTGGCCACCCTCAATGTTACTCTTTCCTCTGTGTTCACCAGCATCCCCTCACCCTCAGAGCACCCTCGCTCAGAAAGAGCTGCCACTGCTTTTTCACAAATGAGAAAACTGAAGTTCAGCAAAGTAAATAATGTGTGTTCAAAATCACACAACAAATAAAGGGTGAAGCCAAATGTAACTCTGGATCTAAATTCAAAACTCCACAAGGAGCTCATCAGGGTCCACCACAAAGGCCCCATCAGGCCACAGAAAGCTCCTGAAGGCTTGAGCTGCAACGCCCCAGTTCCATCTGCCAGGGCAGAGTGGTGGCGTCCCTCTCAAACCTGCCTCCTCCTCCTCCAAGGCAACCTCCCTTGCTTTGTCCTGCAAGGGGTGGCTTCACCTCTTTCTGCTCCTCCCCATCCAGTGTTCTTCCCCTTTTTCTTGAGCACGGTGCACCTGGCCCTCCTTGCCTTGCCGTGCCGTGCCTATAAAATTTGTTTTAACCGCCAGCAAACTGATAGAATTAGAAAAAGACCCATGATGACTCTCTGGGCCCCAACTTCTTTGTTTCTCGAGCACGGAGATCAGATGATTTGTGAGCCCCTTTGTAATTCTCCTGGTGTAAAATCCTTTGAGCCACTGAACCACACCGGCAGCATTTAGACCTGCTGTTAGAATACAAAAGCAAAGGTTTGGTTCAAATTGAAAAAGCAGACACTTGTGGCCTCTTCCAATGAAGAAGAAAGGAAAAGAAGTATTTTAATGATGTTTTTTAATCATCTCCTTGGAGCACACAATGAGAATATATTTGCTGGAGAATGAAAAAGAGCACAACATCAATTCAGAACACAAAACCACTCTAAAAACCTAAGGATCTATTCTCACATTTTTCATTAATTCCAGGCTGATAACTTTCAACATTAAGCCTCAGTGCTCCATCCAACTCAAATTTCCTAGAAGCACACAAACAAATCAAATTTTCTTCGGGGTTGCCAACAAGTCTTTCGAGTAGGGGACACCAACCCTGGTTTCTAGTCGTTTTTCATTGCCCTGCTTCCAATCGCGACCATACCTTCTCCACTAGAAACTTCCATCTATCAACCCTGCTAGTTTAATCTTAAAACGATAGAGAATGAAGACTCATCTTCCTATGTGATAGCAACAAAGATGGTCTCAAACACAGCTTGCTCCAAAAAGTACAGCGCTTAAAAACAAACAAAAAACCCAATGGCTAGGATCTAGTCCTCCCTTGCACAAGAACCTTGGGTGCCTCCAAATTCTTTACAAAATTCAGCCCAGTACTTTTTAAATCTTTCTTATGGTAAAACATGCACATAGAATATACGATTTTAACCATTTTTAAGTGTGTAGTTGAGTGGGTAGTAAATCCATTCATGCTGCTCCACCCCCCATCACTTCCCCTAACGCCCAGATCACGCCCATACTACTTACTGTCTCCATACTACTACTTACTACTACTACTGTCTTCATGAATATGACTGGGCAGAATCATACACGATTGTGTGTCTGGCTTATTTCCTTTAGCATACCATCTTCAAGGTTCATCCATGGTGTTCCTGTATCAAAATTGCATTTCTTTCTAAGGCCGAATAACATTCCTTTGTATTCTGTTCAGTACTGTTTGCATGATGATTTACGCCTTCCATACTTAGCCTGATTGTTTTTTTTTTTTTTTTTTTCTTCTCCTAAATTACTTCCCACTGCAAAGGTCTGCATGCCCTGGGGCCAAAGAGATTAGTCAGGAATTCATCACACTGTTCCCCCTGAGGTTGTAAACCTTTTCACCTTCTCTCACCCTGGTGCCCTAAACTGGCACACCCTCCACTCCACTTCCTTCCATCTAAATCCTAGTAGGTCCCTGAGCTCAACTACTTGCCTGCTTCACCAAGGAGAGACACACACTCGATTGAGCACCCTCCGATTACAGACCCCCTGGCTGTAAAATGTGGAAGTTCAGTATCGCCTGCCTTAAAGCAAGGCAGTTCAGAACACATTGGTTAATTCTTTAGCAATCCCTGTTTTAGTTTTTTAAAAAAATAGAAATTTGTTCCTGGCCAAGGAACCCATACACCTATATACACCCCGAGACTAAAAGCCTAAAGGGGGAGACAGGGAAAGACCGGGAGAGAAACGGAGAGAGCTTCTCTCTCCCCACTTGAGTTCTCTCTCTCTACCAGGAGCTTTAGTGTTTTCTGTATTGTTTTCTGTAAATAAATTCTGTCTTACCACTGGAAAAGAAAAAAAAGAAAAAAGAAAATGCCATGAAGGCTATGTTAAACAGTTTGATGAAAACATTTCAGATTGTATATGAAACCAGCACATTGTACCCCTTGATTGCACTAATGTAGGCAGCTGTGATTTAATTATAAAAAAAAAAAAAAGGATAAAGCCAAAGGCATCACAATATCTAACTTCAAATTATAAAAAAAAAAATGGAAATTTGTTTGTGTATGCCCAGGAAAAGAAAAAATCATATGACTGATACATATTGAGTACATATGTACAATAAAATATGTCAGTTTTAAAATGTAATCATTTGGGGCACTAGACTGTTTCTAATGTAACCATTTTGAACTGCAGAGAGATATCCCTCTGTTCAAAGAATAGTATAAATGTTCATCTCCTCTTGATTAATATATTAAATGACATAAATAAACTGATAGAAAGGAAGGCATAACTTCTCCATTATTATTTAAACTGCTTCTTGAAAACTCTGACTGGCTATTTCTCTTTAAGATTTGCAATGGCCTAGATTTTATATATCCTTTTTGTGGTTAAATTAGTAATAACAGCATTAAAATCTTAAGAATCTTAAGAACTATATAGTACTCTATTTAATTATCTTCTCCCATAATTACACTGATTAAACACAGCATAAGAGACCATAAAGATAGATAAAACATTATGGCTACAAAACTTTTTTTTTAATGTCCATAAAATGACTATTAAGCCGTAGGTGACTAAATTAATATCATCCATACAATTTTATGGGGTTTCCATCCACGTCTGACAGTATCATTTGCCATGATGGCAGATTTTTCTTCACAGCAGTAGTGAAACTTGATACTAACACTTTTCAAAAACATGGGAACACAGTGGGCTGGCTCAGTCAACTTAGACAAAAAGAAGAGATTTCTGTTTGCACAGCACTTCAAGTTCTGATCGCCTGTACACATTTAAACCAGTGACCACCCTGCTCCTCTTTCCTGCCACTCCAGCAGCCAAACAAATCGGTAAAATCTGTTGAGTGAATTATCTGTTTCTTCATTTTCTTCTAAAAGTGGTCTCCAGAGACATGGGTTTATACTGATGGCACAGGCAAACAAGGGTGCTGATTTAAACGTGCCTCGGAAGCTCACAAGGACCTTCATTCTGGGTGCCCCATGCTACTAGAAAGATTAAAGAACATGACAAAATCCCAAGAAAATATCCCTGTAAACGCTCATCCTGGCTGGGCGCCTATAGCTCAAGTGGCTAAGGCGCCAGCCACATACACCAGAGCTGGCAGGTTCGAATCCAGCCTGGGCCCGCCAAATAACAATGACAACTACAACCAAAAAGTAGCCGGGCATTGTGGCAGGCACCTGTAGTCCCAGCTACTTGGAAGGCTGAGGCAAGACGATCACTTAAACTCAGGAGTTGGAGGTTGCTGTGAGCTGTGATGCCACAGCACTCTACCCAGGGCAACAGCTTGAGGCTTTGTCTCAAAAAATAAATAAATAAATAAATAAATAAAAATAACAGCTCATCCTATGGGAAGGAAAATAAAACTGTTTAGAAGCTTTTCAGATATAAAAAATAGCACTGTGGGATCATACTTTAGCAATTAAAAAATTAGATCTACATACATATATATATAAAATGAGTTAGCAGAACCAAAATAAATCTACTGATCTGAATGTATTATCGCCACTAAAACTCATCTGCACAAATTTTCCACCAGTGCTTGTAAAATGAAAATGTATTTCAATACTAAGTTGATTCTTTTATTAAATCAGCATATATATTTTCAGAACCTCTCGGGAGTCAGCTAAGTCCTACCATGTGGTGGAGGAAACAATGAGCAAAATCAACACAGTCTGTGACTCATGGAGCTTCCAGTCTAGTGATTGAGGCAGTAAATGATACAAGTAAACTGGGAGAAATGTCCTGGGAGAAAAGTCAAAGATACTTCGAGAAAGGGTAGCAGAGGAATTTAATTTAGATTGGGTTTGGGATAAGAGGTCAGGGCAAGGCTTGCCTGAGGAAGTCAAGTTCAAGGCATGAGAAATAGACTCAAGTTAGCATGAAGAAGACATCAAAGAAAGAGCATTGTAAGCAGAAGAGATGTGATGAGAGGTGTTGTGGAGGGAAGGAACCCAGCCCTGGGCATGTAAGGTCCATAAAGTAGAGTCCCAATCTGCTTTGTCCACCACAGTGCACGGAATGGTGTCTTGTTCACCAAAGGTGCTCACTAAATATCTACTCAATGTTGAGTGAGTAAATGTGGTCAGGGAGTTTAGTGAGCAAGGAGGGGCCCAGCCTAAGATGAGACTCCTCATGCAGGCAGGAGCCAGCCCATGGAGGGTCTCATCACCATAACATCAGTTTCTTCATCATCTTCCAACACCCAACAAACTCGCACCCAACTTGTTTCTTCTTTTACTGCTGAAACTCACAGACTTCCCACATTTGATAGAAGATTCTTAAAGAAGAAGCTATTTCTATCTCATTTTTGTTCCTTTTACATGCATGGGATAAAAGGGTACTTGATAATACTTATTGACTAAACTTCCATTCATCGAGTTCCTATTATGGGCTAGGAGGTAGCTAAAGCACTTTGCATGCACTGGCTCATTCAAGTTTTTAAAAAAACTTTGTAAGATGTATGTGCATATGAGTGTGTGTGTATGTGTGATTTTCATTTTTTTTGTCTCCAATAGCAAATGGTAAAACAGAAGCTAACAAACTTTAGGGGGAGTTGCCCAAGATCATGCTGCTGACACATACAAATTTTTTATCCCTATAATCTGTTCTCTTATCTTTTATACTATCTTGCCTCCCTCAACTGAAATATAAAAATAAAACCCCCCACTGGTTTCTCTTACAAAGAGAAATATCTCAACTACTATCTGATACATATGAAATTCTTTCCTATGTTATATTCCCAAGACTGAAATTAGTCATGCAAAATGTATTTCCTTCATTAAGGCATGGTAAAATTGAGGGAATTGTTCTTTAGCACAAGTGGGTAAAGTGATAAAAACAAAACTACTTTCTTTTAATTAAACTAAGTTTCAGAACAATTAAAAAATGTTATAGACTCTGGCCTTGAGCCTTTGGCTTTTCCTGTGGGTCCATTGCAGGCATCCCGCCCAGTTGGACCCACTGGGATGCCTTCCTTTGCTAGTGAACAGAGTTAAGGGACTGACTTCCTGAAGATACATTTATGGTCCATCTCTGTCATATATTCCTATAAGACAGCACTTTCTTCAATATTGGTGATGAAAAACTGGGCTAGGGAGCTAGAATCTGAACCACTGAGGCATCCTCACTTTCTGATCTTCTCCATGAGCTTCCAACCAAACTCTGAAGGGCAATTGGCTTATGGGATTTATCCTATAAAGGGAGAGGGCGAGGAAACCAGAATAGAAAGTTTCAAAATAGTAAGAACCATCACTAAACCAGTCCGCTTCTATAGTCCCCGGATTCAAACCCTTACTCTTCCATAGGCCTACACTTCCCAAGCTAATGTCGATGACATGGCAATAAACTCAGGAACATGATTGCTATGGTTTGGATGTTCTGTGTCCCCTCCGAAATTCATGTTTAGGCTTAATCCGTAACACCACAATACTAAGAGGTGGAGTGCTTTAGGAGGTGACTAGGCCATGAGGGCTGTGTCCTTGAGGATAAGACTAGTACCTGGTAGAAGGGTTTGAGGGGTGCTGCCCTTTCATCCCTCCAGCCACATGAGGACACGTGTCCCTTCCCTCCAGACGACACAGCAATAAGATGCCATCTTGAACCAGACAGCAGCCTCAATGGTCACCAAACACACTGGTCTGAAACTTCCCAGACTCCAGAACTATGGGGAACAAATTTCTATTGTTTATAAATTACACGGTCTGTGACATTTGGGTATAGCATTGGGGATAGACTACAACAGTGTTGCAAACCTAGAACTTATTTGACCTTTTTGTTGAAAAGCCATCCTTTGCATGCATATACAAAGAGTTTTGGAAAATTTCTTTACCGAAAATTTCTTTACCAACGAAGCTGCCCTGCGGTTAGATACACTAATACAAATAACATCTGAAAAAAAATGTTAATAGCCCAGAGAGTATGCAGATTTCAGTTTAAACCTAGTACAAAGATACCTACACCTAGGATATAAGGAGGGAAAGAACAATGTAAGTATTTCCCTTATCCCAGGCACCAATCCCTTCATGAGGGAGAGTTACGATAGCTTACACCTATTAAACACTCACTGTGTACCAGAAGGTATTTCACATATAAGAATATATCTAGGCCTGGGCAGTGCCTGTGGCTCAAAGGAGTAGGGCACCAGCCCCATATGCCGGAGGTGGTGAGTTCAAACCCAACCCTGGCCAAAAAACAGGATATATCTAGTCCTGGAGGGAGGGGGATGGTTGTGCTCCCACTTAATGGGCACAATTTAGGGTGTATGGCACACCTCTCGGGGGCGGGACACAATTATAAGAGGGACTCTACCTAACAAAGGCAAACATTGTAACCTAATTCTTTGTACCATCAAATTAACCTGAAATAATTGAAAATAAATAAATAAATAAATTGAATGCATCTCGTCCTCCTCTCAACCCTGTAAGATGAAATTGAATCAGACAAACGATGCCATTTTCTGGAGTCACACAGCTCATGGGCACGATTTGAACCTGGGAGCTTTTGTCTTCAGATCTGCAGCACGAACAATAAAACAGCAAAAAAGATCTGTTACAAAAGAAACGGGGAGAGGGGGCGGGTGCCGGAAGACCTGAAAAGCCAGGCACTGAAATTGAGATTAGAGAGAAAAGGCAATTAGGAAACAACACTCAAAATCTCTGAGCAGAGGAGTGATGTGTTGAAAGCAGTGTTTAAAACAGATATTTTTGACTGCAGATGTTTTGCTGGAAGCAGAGCACGTATAAAGAACCATTACAATACACATTAAACGCTTCCATTTACCAAAAACAAAGTTCACAAAAATAAACCCAGATAGAACCCAAAACTCTTTCCCAACAGACAATGTAACTATCCAATATAAGAAGTATTTAAAAATTATTTTAAGAGCTGAGCTAAGGGGGAAAAAACATCATTTCGTGGTACAGAAAGCATCCCGATTTGGGCCATCGTGTACTCTTGTACTCTGCCACTATTTGCTAACCTCAAAATCACAGAGGTTTTTTGTTGTTGTTGTTTTTAACATGGTCTTCTTTCAAAAGGCCTCCTGTAGTCAAGAAAGAAGAGAAAGGTTTTTGCTTTTTTTTTAAATTTAAGAATTTTAATTCCATCCTGCATGGCAGAGTCTGTGAAAAGTGGCCGGGCTGGGTACTATGTTTGCTGGGTTCTAGAATCACAGGGAAAACCTCAAAGGGCACTTGCAGACCCGACAGACAGAGATGAAGGCATCTCCGCAGGGGTTGATTCTGGGTCGTTCTGCTGTTATTCCAACTCCCAGATGAGGCAAGCTGGGGCTTGAACTACACAGGGCCACCAGAGAGAGGGAGGCGAGAGGCCAGGAGAAGCCGGGGATGTTAGGAACACAAAGGGAATGGAAACTGACCCACATACGGCAATGGGGAGAGCAGAGGCTGGTGAGTCGGAAGAACAAGGTGCAAGCTGGCGCAAACAGTGCAAAAGCCTCTCTCCAACACAAAGCCCAGAGATGGAAGGCACAGCCCCGTCAGAAGCACACAGCTGGGGTAGGAACGGCCAACATGAGCGGGCAGAACCCTAGCTGTCGGCTCAGGGAAGGGTCTAGCGGTAAGCTCCAGCTCCAGGGAAGGGAATTCAGAAGGGCTAATGGACTATCATACAGTAGCCCATGAGTGAGGGTGCCCAGAAGGTGTCCAGTTCGCCCCCACATCTCGGGCATGAGTGGAGTCCAACTGGCCATGGGGACCTTCAACATTGACCCCCAGCCATCGAGGCCTGGCCAAGGTCTGAGGGCCAGGTTCAAAAGCTGGACAGGATGCCGGGCTGCTAGAGACATGCTCCACACCCAGCCCTGAGCACACATGCACTGCTGAGCTCCCAACTGCCCGCACCAAACCTGGGCATGAGCCCAGGTGACCTCTGAGCTTGCTCTCTCCCCGAGCGGCACAGGACTGTCGTTTACCAAAACCTGCCTGTCTTTGCAATCAGCCTTCTCCCTCCCTCTAGACTAGATGCTTCTCGGAAGCAGGTAGCACTTTATGTGCTTTCTTCCCTGCTCTTGTGGAACTTAATGCTGCGGAGTGAGTGCTTTAAAACCGCCTATTAAACAAATCCTGTCTGGAGGTCTCTACCAGTAAGTATTATTACAGCTGCATTCAAAGAAGCCCGTCTCCCGTGGCACTGGGGGCTGGGGTTCGTTAAATGATAGCCGATGTCCTCTCTGGGTGACATGTAGGACTATTGAATGGCTGGCAGAGGATCCTGGGATGTCAGGGGCACGTTGCATTCATCTCATCCGACCGGCGTTGCCAGCAATCGAACCAAAATCTGGCTTAATGCAGTAAGATCTGCAAAGCCAGTCCCAAGTGACCCTTTTAAATAATCAATCATTCTTTTTTTTCAAATCCTCTTTTGTCTTAAATACCAACCTGATTCCTTTACTAACAAACTAGGTGCTTACTCTGCAAGCCACACAGCATTGCTTATTGGTAAGTGGGGAGCGGGGGCACAGGAAGAAAGTGAAGGGAGGGGAAGCCATGTAGTCTGGGCGCCCCACTCGCCCAGTGTGGGTTGTGGGGGAAAAGAGGGGGACCATGTTCTCATCTTCCCCAATATTTGTCAGCTGAAGAAACGTCAGGGAGAGACTGGCAAGTGATACTGTTTTCTCTTTTGCATCAGAAGGCGTGGCTACGAAATTTTGATTTCCTGATTCCAAAATCTCGCCAAGTATGCTTTGTCACAGGAGAAAGAACATGTTCTTTGGAGGTTTAGAAGCTCGCCATGTCGCTGAATACTTCTAGAAGCTTGGGAAAGTCATTTCACTTCGTGGAACCAGTCGGTGAAATACAATGTCTGCCTCGCAGAGTGTGGGAAGGGTTAAGGTAAGGAGTCTCCAGCGCAGTCAGGCACACGGGGGTGCACCATTAACATTCGCCCATATCTTCCCGTCACCCAAGTCTTCTGACATCCTAGCAACCCAGGCCCACAGCTGGCCATTCTGTGAAACACACAAGAGCCAGAGCTTTTGATTTTGATGGGAAATAACTCAGCCCTTCCTGAGGGCAGGTATATACTCGAGCTTCGGAAGCCACGTTTGCATCAGCAGAACTCTAGACTGAGAAACTTCTGTGCACTGCTTTGCTGCGGCTGCCATAATGGATTCTCACAACCTTTGTGGCTTAGACCAACACAAAATTATTATCTTAGGGTTCTGCTGGTGTGATGTGGGTCTCACGGGGCTCAAGTCAAGGAAGGGCTGAGTTCCTTCCTTGGAGGAGTCAGCAAGGGAGGATCTCTTTCTCACTCATTCTGCTCCTGGCATCATTCCTTACACACAGTAGCCTACATCTCAAAACCACCACTGGGGCACCAAGTCTTCCTCATGCCACCAGCTGTCTCTAACCACAACTAAAAAATATGCTCGTGTGATTACATTGGGCCCATCAGCAAAATTCAAGACAACCTCCCCATCTCATGGTCAGCCACCTTAATCGTCTCTGCAGAGTCTCTTCTGTGACCCGTAAGGCGACAGTCATAGGCTTTGGGAATCAGGACATAGACATTTTAAGGGCAGGGGACACTGTTCTGCCTACCACACATGAGTACTTGTTGAATGCTAGCAATTCATAAATGCTCACCAATTTACATCTGGAATGGCAGAGCTTGGGCCATGGGCAGTGATTTTTGGAGTGGTTCCACCATTTAGTTTTCTTTTATGAACTAAAATTGCATTTACCAAGATAGTATTAAGAAAAAACAACCATGACATGTATAAGTTAAAACCACCCTTTTGTCGTTGGCAGGGACTTTTAGTAATATGAAGCATTTCCTTTGGAAATTCATCCCATACCAACATGGGAAACGTGTTTAGTAATCTGTCCCTAGCAAAGAGAGGCCAGGGATTGGCTTCCATCAGAAAGCTAAAGTGACTTACCAAAGCTACATTTGTCACGACCCCATCTCTGCTCTTATTTTACCAACAGAAACGACTCACTCTTACACTTCACGACTGATGGAGTAGGAAACAAAAGCCAAACATATTTTAAAAGCCTTGTCCATCACCCTTCCTCCAGCTTGTGAGGCATGGCCGAGCAGCCACCTTTTTAGTCAAGGGACTTGCTAAGTCACTTTCCAACAAAGCTAAGTGGGCACCAGTGCCAGAAAACAGGCAAAAGAAGGGCCACAGAGAGAAGACCAAACAAGCCACAAACACCATGCCTTTTATTGCCAAAAAGAGAGGCTGCCGCTCATATCCTCTTCCCCCGCGAGATGGCTTTTCAATCCGTACTCTCTTCCTTTATATCGGATTTATAATCTCCAGGCCCTTCTCCAGAATCGCCGGTATGGGTCAATGACTGTCACTGTGCAAAACAAGAAAAAGAGAACAGCTTACCGCGTCCTAATGCTTTTTAGCCCCAAGGTACAATGACACACTTTGCTGTGGCTTTTTTTTTTTTTTTCCAATAAATGCCTCAATTAAAATGATAATGTTAATTTATCTGAGATTATAGCCTGGAAAAGAGCAAAGTGGCAGTGCACACCTGCCACAAAGCAACAACAAACAACACACAAAAGAACTTTGGGAGTGCAGGGAGCAGGACTGAGGCCTTAGAACCCTATTTCTATTTTGGCTAGCAACTTAAAACAGGCTAGCTGAAGCCACGCCTCCTAAATTTCCCGTAGTCCTCACTATTATCTCTATCAGAGATAATGAGTTTACCGAGCACGTGTGACTCGCACCAGGGAAGCTGCAGGGATTCCCTCTCAGTCAATATTTTCATAGAAAGTCACTTCACGGGGAAGGCCCAGGGTCTGACCTAAGCTAATAAATGATTATCCTTTGCTACTAAAATCGGGACCCTAATTAACTTGCTAATTGTTGGTATCCGTTCACGGACATTAACCTGAGTTATCCTACCATATACACCTGTAAGTAAATTCCAGGCTCCTACACTCAAGATGAACCTTCTGTCCAAATGAATAAATGTGACTTCAATGTGTCGGCCACACATAATTCTTTTAAGTGACCAAATGTATGAGAGTCCACTACGGGCACGTCTCCAAGCAAATTAAATGGATGCAAACACCCTCCAATAATTTATTTCCCCAGTAGTTGTCTGGCTGCTCATGCCACTCTCGCTCATGGCCATGACAGCTGCCCTCGCTGGATTCCTCAGGCCACACAGGGTAAGGAGACACTGTGTTCATTATCTCCCATAATCCCCGCAAGGACTTAGGAGGCATACATTCTGATTCTTCCTAGTTTGTGAAGACGGGAACTGAGATTTAGACGTCAAATGATTCATCTTAGCAAATGTAATCGGCGCTCTCTCACTTCTTCCTACAAGCCAAGAGAGTCTTCCTGAGGCCTCACTCTCATCGCAGGAGCACATGGGCCGGTGCTGAGCACAGGGTGCGAGTGGGAAGGAGTTGATGTTCCTTATCCCAGGAAAAGCACTCAGGCAAGGACCAGATGGGCACCAGACAGTAATGGAGCTTTCCTCCTCTGTGGGACGATGCCGAGACAGGTCCCCAACATCATCTAGAGGTCCCCAGCGGAAATGTGCTCATTACCACACTTTGGGCTGGCTTCCTCACCTTCTCCCCCAACATCCTCCCAGGGAGAATCCAAATAAATTTGCACAAATAACTGCAACGCGAGTCCAAGACTTGGGGTCAGCTTCTAGGGGAGGTCACTGTAGGACACATGCCCAAGGCCAGAGGGGCAACCATGGAACAGGTAGAACAAAACCCAGCTGGCTGATGCCCAAGTCCATTCATTCTGTCACCTCTTCTCCCCCTAGGAGGTACTGTCTTCTCACGACAGGCTGCCTGGTGTCCTCATCAAAAATTTGCCATTCCAATTGTGGTATATGTATACCATAGAATACTATGCAGCATTAAAAAAAAATGGAGACTTTATCTCTTTTATGTTTACATGGATGGAGCTGGAAAATATTCTTCTTAGTAAAGTATCTCAGGAATGGAAAGAAAAATATCCAATGTACTCAGTACTACTGTGAAACCAATTTATAATCACTCATACTTGCATATGAAAAACGAAACACGAATATAGCCTAGGATAAAGGAGGGGAGGGGAGGGAGAGGGGAAAGGAGGGGGGTCGATAGAGGGAGGGTTAGTAGGGGTACCCCACCTAAGGAGCATATTGTAAGTACAAGTTGGATCTATCAGGTGTAGAACACAAATGTCTTAACGCTGTAATTGGGTAAATGAGGTGAAAGCTATGTTGATTAGTAGCATGTCAGCACTCCAATTTGTACAAATAATCAACACATCGAATCCCATAATGGCATAAATGTATGTATGATCTATGTACAAATGACTTAATAAAAACAAATTTGCCATTCCATATCTGGCAGATTAGTCCATCAATATAATCAAGTAATAAATTGGAGTTAGACTTTTTCATAGTTTTGTTTTATTTGGTCCTGCCCATTTAGCTTCTAACAGCTCCACTTGCTAAAAAAGTCTGGGTTGGAGGTTCTAAGAGGCATTAATTCTCACCTTCCTTTTACTGACGTCCTTTGGGTCCCCTACATCCATGAGATGCTGCCATCATGCCTGCCTTGTGAGCCATCTCTAAGGATGTTCGTGTCCCTCCTGTCAGCAGAAAGCCAGCATTTATGAGTATCCACGATGTATCCAGTGACGTCCCAGGGATGTCCTACGTATCACCTCGATAACCCTCACATCAGCCTTTCTAGAGGGTATTTTTTCTCCATTTTACAGATGAGGAAGGTGAGGCCAGTAACCTGTTCAAGGTCACGCAGTTCATACAGATTACATGTGACAGATTCAGAATTAAAACCCAGGTCTCTCTGACCCCCAAGTCTAAGCTCTTTTTGTGTAGCAAATACTGCTTTCACGTGCCAGGTACCATTCCAAGATCTCTAGATACTAATTGATTTAATCTTTAAAAGAACCCACTAAATCCATACTATCATTATCTCCATTTTTTATCTGTGACAACTGAGGCAATGGGACACTACCTTGCCAAGGGCACATGGTAAATGGCAGAGGCCAGTTTCAGACCCGGGTGCTCTAGCTCCTAACCTGTGCTCTCAAACACTACGTTTTGTTAACTCTCTTAACCCTGACGCTGCATATTGACCCAAATTCTTGTTCTACTTTTTATTTTTATTTTTTTTTTGCAGTTTTTGGACAGGGCTGGGCTTGAACCCGCCACCTCCGGCATATGGGGCCGGCGCCCTACTCCTTTGAGCCACAGGCGCCGCCCTCTTGTGCTACTTTTAAATGCCCTCAGGAGCACTTTGTCTCGTTGCTCTTGGTTTTACTTTCTAGAATATAAAACTAGTGTCCCCTTTCCCCTTCTCAGGACAATGCCTTGATTTCCAAACTCCTCCTCCATGCCCTGTTTATTACCCCCCACCCATCTCAGGTCCCAATTTCCCAGAACCGAGGTCCCCTGGGTGTGGCTGCCACCTCTGCAAAGCACAGTACAAAGACCACCTCACATTCCCTCATTCAGGCCTTGGGGTAGCGAAGCCCGGGGATGGCTTGGCCTTTTTTCATTTAAGTCATGCCCAGAAGCTCAGCAAACACGAGATGTGCTCCTCACATCCCAGGCCCATTTCACACAGATGTGTTTCTTCCATACCAGGCAGTCTGCAGGTCGCACTGGGCTGGCTACATACAGGCCAGCACCTCCATTCCTGTTGGAATTCTCTTGCCCCTGATGCTGGACCTGTATCTGTCATTTTAAAACGTAAAGAAATTTCCCTAGTTATTCAGCAAATATTTATGGTGAGCCAGTTGACGTCACTGTCAGGGCTTGAGCTGGGAATCTAATGATGGTTGCTGATCTCTGGGACCTTAGAGCCTAGTGTGAAACAGATACCAAAAACCAAGTTCAGTTCCATCCAAATCCTCTTCCTCTCCCGGGATCTGAACTCTGGAGCATGAGACTCGGTCTCTACATACACCCTTCTCCAGGGGCCCCATTAGGTCCTGTGGCTTGAACTACCATCTCTACTGAGATGCCCCCCACCCTGTCATGACCATATTTGGAACTAGGGCCTTTGCAGATACAATCAAGTTAAGATGGGGTTGTCCTGGATTAGAATGGACCCCAATCCAATGACTGATGTCCTGATAAGAAGAGGGACATGGGGAGAATGCCGTGTGATGATGGAAGCAAAAATTGCAGCGATTCTTCCAGAACTCTAGGAACACCCGGACTGCAAATACCAATAGAACAAGGAAGAATGCCTGCCTGGGGACTTCGGAGGGGTCATGACTCTGTTAACACCTCCGTTTTGGACTTTTGGCCTCTAGAGCTGAGACTATGAATTTCTGTGTTTTAAGCTATCCAAGTTAGTGGCAATTTATTACGACAGCCCTGGGGAACTAACACCCCTCCCCAGAGCCTGCACCTTCCATCTGAGTACAAGGTAAAGCCAGTCTCCGCATCGATCAGGCTGATCCTTTGCTTCTTTTACTCATAACAGCTCATATTCGATCCATCAGGAGGTGTCACCAGCTCCATGTTGAAATACATCCAGAATCTGACAACTTCTCACCACTCACTCTCTCTGCCAACAACTCTCCCTGAATTGGAACACAAGCTTCCTAACGGGCCTCCTGCTATCCCCCTTAGCCCATCTCTGTCCATTTTCCACACAATTGTGGGAATGAATCTTTAAAAATATGAATCAGGTTATCTTGCTCCTCACTCAACCATCCTATGGCTGCAGAATGAAAGCCACACGCACCCCACAGCTCGTGTGCCTCCTGCTGGGAACCCTGAGCTCTGTGCTCCCCAATCTCATCCCCTGGAACCGTCCGCCTTCGTCTGCTCCAGCCATGTCCCCGCCAAACTGATCAGAGGCTACCCTAGGGCACCACCCCTCCCTCTGTCCCTTACTGTCTTATCAGACTCATCGCCATCACTCCCTGGCACACCAGGGGCTGTTTGGGAGCTCTCTGAGAGCAGGGCCATGGTGTTAAGCATCACTTGTTTGCAGGCACTTGGAACAGTACCTGGCTCAGCAGAGACCTTCAGAGCATCAGCTGAAAGCAGGAAGGGCTGGGACACAGCAACTGGGGTGGCGCAAAGGGTCGCACCTGACTCTGTCTTAGAGCTCTGTGTTTTCATTTCTAGAAGGGGAATAATAAGAATAGCGCCTGTCCCATAGGACAATGCAATGCTTACATAGCATGTAAGCTATAGCGTAGTTTCACTCAACTACAGTATATGACTTAAATATGGATATACAGACCTATACCTTACATATAGTGTAAGTATAGATAAAGAACATCTCGTACACACGTTTAGTTCATGGTAAGAATTCAATCAAATGTTAGCTGGAGCTCCCGTATGCACAGAACAGGCTTCACAAAGGAGGCGTCCCTTGTACCAGCTCTTTGCAGAGGAGGAGAAAGGGGTTCAAAGGCAGATGAGAGCAGATGATGAGAAAGGGCTCACAAGAGGGAGGCTAGAGTGTGGCTGGGTCACAGAAGGCAGCAGAGGGGCAGGAAAGAAAAGGAAGAAAGGTCCGGCAGAGCACAGGGTAAGAGATGGAGCCAGGGCTGGACCCCTGAAGTCTTCACAGGGAAAAGTGAAAGGCCTGATTGGAGTCAAATGATGAACAGGAAAACACATATCTAAATCACATCAGGGATTCAGAGAAAACAGATCTCTCCCCAGTTTGCCTCTGAGAGTCCAACTGCAAAGTTCCTGCAGCAAAAAAGTCAACAAGGCCAGAAACAGAGACTTTTTCCCTTTCAAATGTAGCTAGCATTAGCAAGAATAAAACGAGCTTTCCCCCAAAGACTGACACCTCTCTCTCTCTTTGACACTCTCTCCCCACTTCTCAAGCCACATTGCTTCATACAGGCTTCCCTATAGATGAGATGTGTTTGTAAAACCATGAGTTTGACAATCTACTGTCAGAGTGCCTCCATTTTAGCGTTTAGCTTAAAAAAAATCCAAATCTGAAAACTGAAGAGAAAAAATTAAGTATTATTTGTAAATGCATGATAGCCAGGTGACATCCGGATGCAAAGGAAGCAGCAACCCTGGAATCTCATGTCGTACTGTTCACTTCCTGTGACTCAGCAGGTTAAGACTGAACTCTCTGCTGGAGAAAAACATTGTTCTGACATCTGCAAAGCCAAGAAGGCAGCAGAGACTCCAACCAGGAAGAACATAGGGTCTGATCATTTCCTTAACCCAAGTGGTCTCCTCAAAAACACAAATCCCTTGTCTGGAAGAATTTCCCATTGGAGAATAAAAACAAAAGATAAGCCCAACTTCAGCCCAAATCTGACACCTCAGGGAAATTTTTTGTCACAATAAAACTTTAAGAAGTTCTGCTCTATGATTCAATAAAAAAAAAAAAAATCGCAAATATTTATGGCGTACAATGTGATGTTTTGATATACATATACATTGTAGAAAGATTAAATGAAGTTCATTAACATAAAAAAAAAAGAAGTTCTGCTCTGTCTCTGGTATCCCATTCTGACGGGACTTCATTCTTGGTCCCCACTTTCAGTGTTTGCCCTTTCAGAAGTTCACCCACTTCAAGGACCAGCTGTGACCATCTTCCTTTTCCTAAATGTGTGTCTCCTACCATCTCATTCTGTGGCCCCAAAATACAGGTTCCAGATTCCCATGTCAATTCCAGCATGACGCACAATTCCTAACCCTCCAGGCAATCAATTTGAGTTTGCTGGACAAGTGCTGGATAAACGAAAGTGTGAATTGACCCATTATTAAGAAATCAACAGTCTGCCCTCAAGTCTAGAGAAGAAATAAATACACTTGGAGACTTAGGGTCATTTCTAAGGATGGTACAGGGGGAAATGAAAAGATTATAATTTTTTCCTCCACAAACTGAATTCCACAGCCAAAAAGTAGCCAATTTCCAGCCATCATGCCTTAAAGTAAATAGAAGTATTTCTTGGCCTTCTCTCTCCACTTTCAGAAAATGAATGAGATCCTCACCTCCAACCTTCCAAGAAATGCCTAGAGGTTGATTTGCAAATCTGCTCATCCAAACAGTTACACCACTGCATCAGCTGGCATAACTGGGGACGATGAGCTTCCATCTCCCGAGAATCCTGGAGCACCACCACTTGAGTCCGCACTTGGCTTTGAGGACAACGACCAACCTTGAACATATGATAATCTTCCTTCAGTGAGACAAAGGAGGCATTCAGACACAGACAGAAGCGTCTTTCAAATTTCAAGTGTGCAACAAACATCTGGATTTCCTAAAACTCACTGAAAAAGAAATATAAAAGAGACCTAAGATGAAATACATTCTTTTTGTTTGTTTGTTTTTTTAATAGTAAGTGATTGTTTTCCTTTTTTTTTTTTGCAGTTTTTTGGCCAGGGCTGGGTTTGAACCCACCACCTCCGGCATATGGGGCCGGTGCCCTACTCCTTTGAGCCACAGGCACTGCCCAAAATACATTCTTCTTAGTAAAGCATCACAAGAATGAAAAATAAATATCCAATGTCCTCCATACTAATATGAAACCAATGTATAAACAATTACATGCTCATATGAACAATAAAATACAAATATAGTCTAATACAGGGGTAGAGGAGGTGGGGGAGGGGGAGGGGAGTACAATTGGCAGAAGGAGGGGGGCATGAGGCAGGATCTCCCCTTATTTGCATGCTGTAGGGGTATATAACACACCCCCTAGGTGAGGAGCTCTTTTACAACTGGAACTTTACCCCTGGAAGTGAGAACAATGTAACCTAAAGATGTGTGCCCTTATAGTAATCCGAAATAAAAAAAATTATCATACCTAAATAAATAAATATAAAAGGGACCTTATTCCCAAAGGCCCCAACAGTCATTAGGAATTTACATCCAGACATCTCCAAGTGCAGATCCAGAGATGCGTCCTTCACTTGATGTTCTCTCCCAGACTCATTTCAGCCTTTCCTTCATACATTTGAGTCTTTTCGGGAGAAGATTATTCCTTTACATATTTCCCTATGACAATGTGACCCTTCAGTGACTAGTGTGACAAGTCGACCTCATTTGTGCATTCAGGGCACTTATAAACCTGGTATACATTCCAGGATGGAACACATTTCGCCCCAGAAAAGTGGGGCTGACTGACCTACACCCCAGTCTTCTATTCAGAGAGATTTCACTGATACGTTGAGACCTAACACTCCTGTTGGTTCAATATAAACATTCGGTGCCAGCTTGAAGTAATTGTATCACTAATTACTATTGAATTATAGTGGAAATCATATAGAAGCACTTATAACATTCAGCCCAGGACAAGAATGAGTCCGTGTGATTAATGCTATTAACATAGCATTCGCTTCAGTAATATACCATAATGATCCGGCTATTATATTAAAGTGTTACTAAATATTCACTTAGCTCCAGAAGACACAGTGGGAGCGAGGTTTCTTTGTCGGATCTGGAATTTAAACAGCACTCTTTGTCAGACTTAAGCCTGGTATAAAGCCCCAACAAACAAAATCTGCCGACTGAAGGAATGTTTATAGAGGCACAGAAAATATCCACCAAAGGAATTGGTTTATCATAAACAATACAAATATTTACTTGATTATTTAATGGGTGCCCAGCATGTCTGTCCTTAATGTAGCATTAGCTGACATCGGGAACACACCATATGTGCAAATAATTAATTCAAATTATGCTTTTCTTCCAGTGAGTTCTCTTATAAAGGAGCAGAATTAATGTAGAGGCATATTCAGGAGCAAAGAGTCGGAGGCTCCCCTCCATGTCTGCCCTTATGAGTCCTAGTTTTTCATACTTCATCTTCATTGTCATTCCGCGGCCAAGAGCTGATGGCATTTGAAATGCTCCCACAGTGTTCCTTATGTAATCAGTAGGATGACTAACACAGCGATTAAAAACCTGACTTGGCTAAAGATTTTCTTAGGAGATTAAGCTTTAGATGCCCAAGATCGCCAAATACGTCCACCACTTTTAACAGCCTCCACCTGCAAAATAAATGGCTTGCAAATATCAACTGCAGAAGATCCAGCATGGGATGGAAAGGGAATCAAGACATCCGCATGAATGGGAAGCCTTTCCAGTTAAGGTGCTCAAGGCTTACATAGAACAAAGACATTCAAACCTTATAAAGGGATTCTCTGTGGGCAACTCCACTGTCCCTATTCTCTGTGAATTAATATGTGGCAAACTTTAGTTTGCATGATATTTCAAATGGCAAAACGCTTAGCAGATGCAATGGTCAAACACACTGGTCTACGTTTGTTCAAAGTTGCAAGCATGAAAACCATATCTTCCCACCATAGACTGTTTCCCTGGGAACTGCCCCCAAGGCCCACCCTCCAATTTGCAGGAGGTGAACATCTTGGCTTCACCTGTCATGACATCATGTTCTGACTTGGTCTATCTGTAGTTGCTCAGATTTGTAATAGCTGAGTCTTTCTTCTTTCGAAGACGAAGAAAGAAAAACAAAAAAAGAACTTTTTTTTTTTTTTTGCAGTTTTTGGTCGGGGCCAGGTTTGAACTCACCACCTCCGGTACATGGGGCCAGCGCTCTATTCCTTTGAGCCACAGGCGCCGCCCAAATTTTCCTTTTTTTGAGACAGAATCTCACTTCGTTGCCTGGGTAGAGTGCTGTGGAGTCACAGCTCATAGCAATCTCAAACTCTTAGACTCAAGCAATCCTCTTGCCTCAACCTCCTGAGTAGCAGGGACTACAGGCACCCACCAGAATGCCTGGCTATTTTTAGAGACCAGGTCTTACTCTTGCTCAGGCTGGTCTCAAACTCCTGAACTCAGGCAATCCACCTGCCTCAGCCTCACAGAGTACTAAGATTACAGGCATAAGCCACCTCTCCCAGCCTCTTCAAAGATGAATTTTAAACTTACCTCCAATAAGGAAACTGATCTTTCCTGACAGCAAATTCTTCTTCTTCTATTAGATACTTATTAGGTATATGTTGTCATGGAAATATATGTATGTGTTGTGTGTATATGTGTATACCTGTATGCACTGTAGAGTTATATAGGTTGAATTAGATAGCATACATCAAGGGGGTAGTACAATGTCTAACAGCTAATAAACTCCCAAGAAATGTCAGGAACCATTACTATTCAGACTGAATTATATCCCAGGGCGTTTTTTCACAGCACTTGGTAAAGTGTTGGTACTCAGTAAATAGCAGATGAATGGATTATTACTAACTTTCACTGTTTACTATATATTAATATACAAGAAAACTAAGTCTCAGAGAAACCCAGGGTGATACTTTCAGCAAACACCAACCCTGGGATTGACACCAGATCTAAGTCAAAAACCCTGGCCTTTTCCGCTTATCACTACTGATAACAAACAACAAGCTAATGCAGAGATGGGACTGAAAAGTTGAAAAGTTAGTTAATGTATTTCAGGTTTCAATGGGACTTTTAAAGACAATAAAGCCAGAATAAACAGAAAAATAAAACTTCTAAGCTACTGTCTTTAAAAATATCTTCCCAAGATTTCTCAATATTTTACAGCTGACTGTGAAAAGTTAACATTCAAAATCATAAACACATTCTCTGCCTGGTGACATTTTCTTCTTTCCTAATGAATCTGTACTTAAGAAGAATATTCCAAAATTGAAACAATGGCAATGATTGAGTAATTCATGGCTCCGTGCTGTAGTAGCAATTAATTAAATCTACCCAGCAATATAGAGAAATCAGTCTTCTACCCCATGTTTATTTTATTTCATTTCATTTCCTATATCTTGTATATTCCTGAAAGCAATTCTTTGCGTAATTTTACCATCCATGCGCAAATCTAATAATCCCTCTTGTTCTAAAGCATCACAGGTGCTGTGAGACTGTTATTATATTATTAAATGTACATCAGATAAATTCCAGTTGGGCTGCATTCCCCAAAATACCTTTTTTTCCCAATTACATATTGTCTGTTTTTTCATAAGTAAACACTGAGGTCTTTATTAGCAAGAGATTTGTCTTTCTTTTTTTTTCTTTAATGTATGCTTCAACTTCTCTTCTTACACATTTTGTTGCTAATCATAGGACTTAGTCGGTCTCCTATGCACATTCATGACTCTGTAATCTTAACAAGCTATAAGCAGATGACTGACAGATAATACTTGACAGGTTCAAAAGTAGAGAATATACAATGAAACATGTAGAACAGTCAGATCACTTAGTATGCCAGACTTTTCCAATTTTGGCTTCTCTCCTAATCACCAACTTGGGGGGGGAGAAGAGGAAGGCAGAGAAAGGAGCTAAACATTTATTTCCTCACTCTCTGACCCACAGGATGAAAACCACTGGACTTGAACCAGTCTGAAAGAGCCATCAGTCGGAAATTACCTAGCCAAGAGCTGAAATTCACACCATCAAAATACTAAGTCAAAAATATGATTCTTTGGCACCAGAAACCAGAACGCCAGCCTGTCCCTCCCAGAGTCAGCCAAAAGATTCTTTTCCCATATTTTATCCAGTTTCATTCACTGAAGAGAGCTATCGTTTATGTAGCATTGCTCCTTAAATCATTAATGAGAAAAGAAATCATGTCATGTTTATTGAAATGATTAGGCCAATTTTTATTGACTCTGTACAATTTACGTGAGAGCTGAGATTTACCTGAGGCCTTCCTGTTTGGGAAAGGATTGATTGGTAACTTTTTCTCCTATAACCCAGGATCTACATTTTTACCCTCTTGTCACTCAACACTCTCATTGTAACAAATTAGAAGCCAGTGAGACCTGACTCAGCCCTTTCTAGGCCTTTCTAGAATTCTCCCTTCTCTAAAGAATTCCCCACATGGATAGGACTTTTGGTTCTCTGAAATAAAAAGTATTTTCCACCCCTTTTTTGCTAACTTCCAACTCTGAATCCCATTGCTGGGATCGCGTGGAGGAACCTCTTAGGAGGGGATAAAGAAGTGACGGAGAGACAGTTATTTTACGGGCACACTTGCGGAGAAACCGCAGGGCTATGTTTTTAAACTCCTGTTGGCTTCCAGTGTGCGCGTTCAAAATAGGTCATAATGGATAAAATTGTTCAAACGTGGCTTCAGTCCTTTTGAAAAGCAATCGCTGTCAAGAGAAGCTTTCGGGTTAATGGTTGGTAATCACCAGTAAGAGGCCAAGGGTGCATAACCACTACTGTGTAAGGAAAAGTGGGCACCCCAGGAAGAAATTGGGGAGGGGTCCTCGGAAAAATCATGGGCTAGAGGGCAGCCCTGCATTTCCATCAGCAGAGAAATGTATACTAAGTAACCATAACTGGGCCAAATTCATCGCAAGAATCACATTGTTTCATCTAGACTCAAGACTGAAAGGGTAGAAACAGAAAGAAAAGTTCTGGGTGGTGCCTGTGGCTCAATGGAGTAGGGCACCAGCCCCATATGCCGGAGGTGGTGGGTTCAAACCTAGCCTTAGCCAAAAAATAGAAAATAAAAGTGCTGATTGGCTCAGCGCCTGTAGCAGTGGTTACAGTGCCGACCACATACACCGAGGGTGGCAGGTTCAAACCCATCCCAGGCCACCTAAACAATGACAACTGCAACAAAAAAAATAGCCGGGTGTTGTGGTGGGCTCTTTTAGTCCCAGCTACTTGGGAGGCTGAGGAAAGAGAATCTCTTAAGGCCAAGAGTTTGAGGTTGCTGTGAGCTGTGATGCCACAGCACTCTGCCAAGGGCGACATAGTGAGACATCTCAAAAAAAACAAAAAAAAAAAGAAAGAAAAGTTCTGATCCTCGATTCCCATCTTGACTTCAAAAGCATTTATTTAAAAGCTTACGTGTAAACGGTTCACAAACTAGAAAATTCCAAGTCAACCTCTGATATTTCAGGAATCCGGTCAGCTAAGCCACCCTGACTGCAAACAACTCTGGGACCTTCAATTATGAAAAATGGGAGTAATTCAAGATGAATGCATAATAAGATAATAATAAGTAATTTAGAGGGAACAGTGGGAAGACATCAAGGATATTTTAAAATCCTTAAAAGAGGTCATTTTCTTTCTTACGTACTGAGAAGTAGAAGTTAATTTCTATAAACACTATTATCACACGGGCAGGTATTAGTAACTACACTGCTTTAACGAAGATGTGGTTGTTATTGTTTTGTTTGCCAGAGAAAAAGTAAAATAAAGCAAACCAGGCCATTGAGAAGCTCTTTTTGTGCTTGAAGAAGTAGGTGGCACTTTGAAACATACCAGCTTTACTAGAAAATGTAAAACACTCCAATGGAGAGTGTCAATTACCGCAATCTAGTAGCATTCCTTCCCAGACTGTGGCCAGGAACTGCAACCTTGTATTCAAGGGACACAAATATCACCACTCTCCAGAATATTATACACAGGTGCACTCACATGTGGTTTCTACATGGAGAAGAAATGCAAAGACATCAAAATTATGTAAGGTTTTCTAAGAATACCTTGCTACAACTTGCCAAAATGACTGAGACATTTCTGATTCACTTTCAAGTCACAGAAACCTAAATGCTTCGCTGTATGTTACGATGTAAGATGTAAATCGTCTTAACCAGCTGGGTCAAGTGTGAACTGGAAACGACAGAAAGACAGAATTAATTCCAAACACCATTTGCATCAAAACTGGATTCCTCCCAGTCGGACTCAGCAATCTGTTAAAGGGGAAGTTTTGAAGTACTATACAATTTTAAGGTAGCAATCTTGAAATATAGCTATGATGGGACAGCCGCAAAAGGTTAACAGATACTTTCAATAAGTGATAAAGATATTTTGTAGTCATGGTAACCTGCATGCAAATTTTAACAAATACGTATATACATATAAAAGAAACCTTCTGTCCCCTTTCCCTTCTCTCTTTTCGATATATGCTTATCTGAACCAGGGTAACTAAGATTCTGCTAATAACGGAATGGAATTTGGGGGTTGATCTGCAAAGTGGATTCATAATTTGAAGGCAGATCCCCCGAACCATGGCCTTTAGAATATCAATATATTGTATTCTATAGATTTACATCATGTAATTTATACGAAGGCAAATGTGAAAAAGACCTTTAAGTGTCCTGTTTCCGATGGACTGTGCGATAAACTGATTAATATTTTAATTAATTTCCTAAGCACTGCGCTAAACAGAGGTAGTGGAAACCTCGCAGGCATGGAAAGCGTTCCCTGGATGAAAAAGTAGGAGACGCAGAAGACACAGAGGCAACCGGCAGGAGGTACCAATTTGCTTGTGGCCTGTTAAGTCAGTTTCTTTCTGTTTTATTCTCCTCTCAAATGAGCAGACGCCGCAGCGTCCTGATGATGATAACGCAGACAAGTCCGGGATCCCGGGCCCACTGGGCTGTGTCTCCAGCCTCCCACGAGCACCCCATCTGGCTCTGACAGCCACCATTTCATAAGAGGACTGAAGTCTGGGCACACTAATTATCTCTTCCCAAGGCCACTGAATTTGAAGATATCAGCAAATTGGAGATCAGCATTAATGGAGGAAGGCGGCCAGAAGAGCAGGGTGGAACACAGATAATTGTAACTTCCTTCATTTTGCATATTTCTGCTTTGTCAGAGTTTGAATTGAACATGGACAGACACCATTTCCATACAGCTTAAGGGCCAAAATTATATTTTTACAAATAATTAAAATCTAACAGCTTCCCAACTTGTGTTTAAACTCTGAGACTAGCCCCTTGATGAGGGGTAAGGAAGCATTTTCTCCCTAACAGTCCATTTTCACTGATGGGGGCGTAGTCTCAGTGCCCTGGAAGTTTCAAGAGAATAACTTGCATTAGAATAATAGCAGTTTTTTGCATTCTTCATAACACGTTTCTATCATTATCTCATTTGTCTTTATTATAATCTGAGAGATAAAATACAATATTCAATCTCAGAGGGAATAGAAAAAAAAATGCGAAGGGTCATCCAAAGAAAGAAATATAATACATCAAACTCATTCACTTTTTAAAGACTTGAGAGCTGGGAGCGTGCCATGCTTTTTTAACACCCTGCTAAGCTATAGCTATAAATGCAGTGAGAAGAATTTTGGCATATTTGCTGTTGCGTAATTATTCAAGAAGGCACAACTGCCCGTCAACACGTTTGACTAAGTCACAGTGAGGAAAGGCAGCCAAGACTTTTGAGCCCGCCAGCCCACTGAGTTAGCAGGGGCTCAGCGTGTCACGATCACAACCTATGGCTCCATGTCACCTGCAGTGTGAGATGGCTCCACCAGCAGAAAGCACAGGGTGGTAGGTGCACGCACAGCATTAAGTAATGTGCTATCTCTTTTTCAATCACTGTGACTCCATCAAAGACAGAAGTTTGGCTTGGGGACAATAAGCCTTTCCATTAACCTTCTAAGACTCTATATTCCTTTTTAACAAAAGAAAAACACGGTTCAGGCTTACAGCCTTCAGCAAGCAACAGCAGCTAGCTAAATATGTTAAGTTTTGGTGTTCTTTTAACTTCTTCATTTTTACATATTCTTCTATTTACAGCAAGTGGTGCTAGCTTCCCATGTTGAATGGTAACAAAATTTTTTCTACAAATAAATTTCTGGAGGTAAAAAAAAAAAGTAAATAAATTTAGTATTAGCTTAAACCATATGAAACCACTAGTATTTGTTTTAAATCAAAAATGGTTCAAAAATTGGCACTTTCATATGGTTTGGCCTAATGGATGGCTACATGATAGATAGTAAATAATAGTGATGGTGTATAGACAGGGAAAAATATAGAGATATATTTATACAGATAGATATGACATATACAAAGATGACTTTAAAAAGAGAGTAGGTGAGTGGCTTCTATTCAAGAAGCCTTATTATTAGGATGGTCACAGTATTAAGTTAAAATTGCATTGTAGACCAGGCGTGGAAGCTCACTCCTATAATCTTAGCACTTTAGGAGGCTGAGGTATGGGAGGATCACTTAAGGCCAGGAGTTCAAGACCAGCGTGAGCAATATCACAAGAACAAGATCCTGTCTCTCCAATAACCAGAAGAATTAGCTAGGCATGGAAGCATGAACGTGTAGTCTCAGCTACTTAGGAGGCTGAGGATCACTTGAGCCCAGGAGTTTGAGGGTGCAGAGAGCTATGACAACACTGTGCTCTAGCCTGGGCAACAGAGTGAGACTCCGTCCAAAAAAAAATCCCATTGTAAAGAATAATACCCTCAAGCTGTGATGATTTGACTCTCAACTCAATACAAGTGAAGTTGTCTAGTTTCACTGTAGACTGGACCTCATTCTGGTCCAGGGTCAGTCCTAAAGAAGAACCACATGCTCCAGATGCTCCAGACCCAAAGCAATATCTCAGGGCATGGCACCCCTTCCTCTCCTGTGGTCTTCCCCCAGGCTTCTCTGATCTCCCATGTAGCCTGATAAGCCACATGTAAAATACACAGACCATCTTCCATCTATCGTAAACCATTTCCTCTGGCCTCCAAGCCTTACCCACCTTTCTGTACCATATACACTTCCTCCAAAATAATTAAGTTGCTTAGAGCCTTGAAAGGAGTCTGAGCGGTGGGATCCACCTGTTCCACACCCTCATGGTCCCCAACCACCAACCAGTGCCTTCTCCCCAAGAACTGACTGTATCTCTGGAAAAAAAGAGATCTAGAAAGTCTATGAGCAAAAGGAAAAGGGGAGGGTGAGGAGAGAGTCCAGGAGTCAGGTGTGAAGACACGAAACTGCTCCTTCTCCAAAGGGATCAAGGAAGTCAGTAGAACGGCTTTGTTTTGACGGAAAGAATGGACTTGTTTTTACCGAAGTCGCCACTTTTCTGACACTTCTCCTTGGCACTATTTATGGGAGGAGAGGGGCGCACCTCTCTCTCGGCCTGCAGAGTTCAGGAAAAGTGTGTTTCTGATTTGATCAAGTTTTATAAGAACGGAAAACTCCAGGCTCATTCCATCCACCCCATAGCAGCCGAATTACAAACAGGGAAGGACATTCTACTCCCAAGTTTTTCCCTAACCAACTCTGCCACCTTCCGCGGGTCAGTCAACCCGCTGGCTTTGAGTTTACTTAAATGGCAAATAAGGAAGGTGACCTCAATCAGTGGTTCTCATGCTTTGTTCCGAGTAAGAATCACTGAAGAGCTTTGTAAAATTGGCCACTCCATGACCCACACCTAGAAACTGTCCAACGGTTAGGGGAGCCAGGTGCTGGTTCTTTTTCAAGCTTCCCAGGCGGTTCTAATACACAGCCATGGTAGAGAACCTCCAGCCCAGGTGATCGCTGAGGGCCTATCTGGCTCTAATATTCCTGGGGTCGGTCCCCGATCCTAACTTAGGGGCTAGAGGCCTTTCTTTGCTCCCATTTTCTCTACACAACCTTCATCAGTAGACCCTTTTGCCTTTGCCACAATTACAGTTTTTAGCCTTATGCCAAGAACTGCCAACACCAAAGAGTTGAAGTTATTTTCCTACCAAAAAAGGACTTTGGTGAAAGACACAGGCTTTGTAGCTGCACAGACCTAGTTTGGGATCCTAGGCTGGTAGCCTCAGGCTAGGCACTTAATCTCTCTAAGCCTCAGTTTTCTCATCTCCAAGATGGGGATGATGATCCCTGTCCCATGGATTGCTGTGAAGAGTGAAAGTCTGAGAAGTACAAATGCTGGGTCAGTGTCACCTACTACTCCCTTCCTACAATTCAGAGGTGACAGGAGGTTTTGCGCTCACAGAAGACAGAGCTGGAGGATCGCCTGGCTGGATATCTAGAATCCCTAGGAACAGCCTTTGGCTAAGCAGATCACTGCCAGCCCGAGAGATGCTTAGAGCTTCAGAGCTCCTCCACGAGCAGCGTCTTCCCTCCCCTCAGCTGCAGAGAAGCAGAAACCCAACCCAGTTCCACATCCCGGAAAGGAGAAGCTACAAGTGTGAACTAACAGAACTGCAGGCCACGAGATAAGTAGGCCAGCCCCGGACTCCTGCAGCCAGAACAGCAGGGGAAAGGAGGCATACGGTCAAAGGGGCCTAATGAGGAAACGGTCGGGTCTGGCGATACTGGGGCAGAGGTGTCTGCAGCAGATGGAAGAGGGAAAAAAAATGAGCAAAATAAAAGATATTTGCCCTTTTCGGCTTTGGCAGGGCCATGGAATGAATTTCTCAGACGACTGAGAATAAGCTAAAGGAAAAGGTTCAGTGCTGAAGCTGTTGAGACTGTTAAGAATGAGCTTTGCCCTAACAGTGCCTACGTGGGCACAGGAGGAAAGCTGGAAGGAAACACCATCCAATACCAATATTCTTTGTCTCCAAATATTGAGCTCGTGGGTCATTACGAGTCTCTTCCATCTATATTTCTGCAGATTGCAAATCTATAATGAATAAAAAGTGTCTTTTATTATCAGGAAATAATGAAAGGAAGAAATGAAGCATGTTATACAAATGTATAGATGAGAGGCAAAGAGTCTGGCATAAGAGCACGTGGCTGGGGGTAGAAAGCAAGAGACCCCAGGACTAAGATTATCAAAAAAGAGATCTGTGTTTTCAAAAATAGATCGAATTTTTAAAAATGGCCAATTTTACCCACTCATGAGACCATATCTTTTAGGGTACTGGGGCCAGATTTTATGCCTGAAAATAGTCAATAATCAGCAGTCTGTATTTTCACCCTTTTTGCATTCAGCATTGACATTGGCTTTTCCAGTGAAAACCTGGCACTGGCTCTGTGATAGCAAACACAAATAAATCACTGAGGGATGCCCGTGCAAACTCTCTAGCCCAAGAAGCCAGCATTGAGCACAGGCAAATGGGAACCCAAACAAAACCAAGGAGGCACTTACGTTTCTTAAAAACATCCCTTGGCAGTACTTTTTTGATCTAAAAATAGAAATCTCATATGGGATGTCATGAATTTCTAAGAGGCGAGCCCAGCTATTAGAGTTAATATTTTCCTACCATGTTTGAAATGGTTTCTGTGGTCTAAAAATAGGCTGGTTAACTCCCTAGGGGAGGGACAGGTTTTCCAGCTGGAAAAGCCTACATTTTCATTGACCCCAAATCAGCATTTCCTTTCTTGTCTCTGCATCTATCCCTGGCCTACTAGTGTAGACACACTCAGAGAATGTTAGAGAAAGAGAACAATCCACCCTGTTACTCTATCCTTAGAGATCGTTCCGTGGGGCCTGGCTACCAGGAGTCACTAAGAGTCCTTGTACCATCAATCCACGAATGGATTAATAAATTGAGGTACATGTACACCATGGAATATTACACAGCCTTAAAGAAAGATGGAGACTTTACCTCTTTCATGTTTACATGGATGGAGCTGGAACATATTCTTCTTAGCAAGGTATCTCAAGAATGGAAGAAAAAGTATCCAATGTACTCAGCCCTACTATGAAGCTAATTTATAGCTGTCATATGAAGGGTATAACCAAACTATAACACAAGAATATGGGGAAAGGGGCAAGGGTAGGCAGGGGAGGTGAGAGGTTGGGGTGGAGGGAGTGTAATTGGTGGGGCCACACCTACGGTGCATCTTAGAAGGGTACAAGCAAACCTTACTAAATGCAGAATACAAATGTCTTCGTATAATAACTGAGAAAATACCAGGAAGGCTATGTGGATCAGTTTGATGAAAATAGTTAAGATTGTGTGTGAAGCCAGCACATTGTACCCCTTGATTGCTCTATTGTACACAGCTATGATTTAATAAGAAAGACAATAAAATAAAAAAAAGAAATAAAAAGTTACATATTTTAACATAATAGGAGAAATAAACTTTAAAATTACTCTGAAATACCTTTTTTTTTTTCATTTTGGCTGGGGCTGGGTTTGAACCCACCACCTCCAGTATATGGGGCTGGCGCCCTATTCCTTTGAACTACAGGAGCCACCCTGAAATACCATTTTTTACCTGTAAGATTAACAATAATACAAAACATGGATATACACCTCATTAATGATCATGAGGAAAACAGAAGGGATCATTCTAGGGAGAGATAAATTAATACAATCTCTGTGAAGGGAAATTTGGAAATATCTATCATAATTACAAATGCATTTACCCTTTTTTTTTTTTAAAGTTTAATGTATTTTAATAGCAAACTTACAGGAACAGCACAGAAGACAGACAACATTAAGAACATGTACTTGCATGTAGGACAACTCAGTTAGAAAAGTATAGTGAATGGATGGAATCTACTGTATGATAAAAATGCTACAAACACCATTTAGTTGCCGTCAATAAGAAATTTACTTGTTTTAAAAAAATCGAAATGCTGGCATTGTCCAGAAAAATTTAACAGGTTTATTTATAATTGTTATAAAGTTGAACTGCTGAAACTTGTTCACTGAAACATTTTGACTCGCATTAATGCTGCACATCCCGCATTTTATATTAAAAATTCACACACAAATGAAAA
>CAUYRH010080107.1:0-17022 GCA_963574655.1 Perodicticus potto | reverse complement strand
TCAGAAAGAGGAGTGGGGACAACAAAGTATGCTGGCAACCTAGAAGAAAGAGATGTCATCAAGTTTTAATATTACACTTAATTCACAAAATATAAAAGCTCAACTTCACCACGGAATACTATGCAGCCTTAAAGAAGGATGGAGACTTTACCTCTTTCATGTTTGCATGGATGGAGCTGGAACATATTCTTCTTAGCAAAGTATCTCAAGAATGGAAGAAAAAGTATCCAATGTACTCAGCCCTACTATGAAGCTAATCTATAGCTTTCATATGAAGGCTAAAACAGTTATAGCACAAGAAATGGGGAAAGGGGTAAGGTAAGGGAGGAGAGGGGGGAGGATGGGTGGAGGGAGGATGATTGGTGGGATCACACTTATAGTGCATCTTAGAAGGGTACAAGTGGAAATTACTAAATGTAGAACATAAATGTCTTCACATAGTGATTACAAGGCCATGAAGGCTATGTTAAATAGTTCAATGAAAATATTTCAGATTGTATATGAAGTCAGAACATTGTGCCCCATGATTGCACCATTGTAAACAATTATGATTTAATAAAAAAAAAAAAAAAAAAAAAGCTCAACTTCAGGCTCTGTGCCTGAGGCTCAATGGGCTAAGGTGTCAGCCACGTACACCTGAGCTGGCGGATTTGAATCCAGCCTGGGCCCGCCAAACAACAATGACGGCTGCAAACAAAAAATAGCCGGGCCTTGTGGCGGGCGCCTGTAGTCCCAGCTACTTGGGAGGCAGAGACAGGAGACTCGCTTGAGCCCAGGAATTGGAGGTTGCTGTGAGCTGGGATGCCACGGCACTCTATCCAGGGTGACAGCTTGAGGCTCTGTCTCAAAAAAAAAAAAAAAAACCTCAACTTCAATGAACATGAAGAAGCTAAGCAGAGTGTTATGACAAGAACCATATTCCCTGCTAAGAAGAACCAGCTCAGATGAACCTGTTACTCTCAGTTCAGTGTAAAATACTCTGGACAAATCAACGGGAATCTGAGTTCAAATCCAGACTCTGTCCCTGATTTTGCACAACCCTAGGTAAGTTTTTCTTCCTTTCCAGGTTTGTTTCCTCTTCTATAAAATGAAGGGATTAGAAAATACAATACCTGGCTCAGCACCTGTGGCACAGTGGTTACGGTGCCAGCTGCATACACTAAGGGTGGCGGGTTCGAACCTGGCCTGGGCCAGCTAAATAATAATGACAACTGCAACCAAAAAATGGCTGCGCGTTGTGGTAGATGCCTGTAGTCCCAGCTACTTGGGAGGCTGAGGCAAGAGAATCACTCTAGCCCAGAAGTTTGAGGTTGCTGTGAGCTGTGACACCATCGCACTCTACCAAGGGCGATATGGTGAGATTCTGTCTCACCAATAACAAAAAAAAAAAAAAGAATATGATACCTAAAAGCGTATGAATTCCACATTGGGAATGATTATTCCTATCATAGTAAGCATACAAACATCTATATAAAAATCAGTAATTATGATGATTGCTGCCTAAACATTTTATCAAGTGCTCTGAAAACATTTAAGTGCGCCTATGTGCCAGACATTGCTCTAATTATTTAACACATCATCTAATACTAACAATCTTACAAGGTATGTACTATTATTATTTCCATTTTACAGATAAAGGAATTGAGACACAACACTGCTAAGACCCTTCCTGGTTTAGACAACTAGTAAGTGTATGGCGGGGTTGGGACCTGAACCCAAGCAGCTTGTCTTCTATTTCTACAGGAGAAAATTTAGTCTGTGAAAAGAACAAATCTGTTAAGTAGCAGGACATGGTAGAGTTAGGCTTTTTGAGTTGCAAAGATTAAAGATATATGGGAACAACACCTCTTCTTTTATTCAGCAAATGTAGGTTTCTATTAAAAAGAACCTGCCCAGGGTGGCACCTGTGGCTCAGTGGGTAGGGTGCCGGCCCCATATACGGAGGGTGGCGGGTTCAAACCTGGCCCCAGCCTAACTGCAACGAAAAAATAGCCAGGCATTGTGGCGGGCACCTGTAGTCCCAGCTACTCGGGAGGTTGAGGCAAGAGAATTGCTTAAGCCCAGGAGTTGGAGGTTGCTGTGAACCGTGTGACGCCACGGCACTCTACTGAGGGCAATAAAGTGAGACTGTCTCTACCAAAAAAAAAAAAGAACCTGCCTAAATTCGGTCACTGTGAATCTGTAAACATGTTTCCTCTAAAGAGCTACAAATAAATCTCATGAGGAAAAAGGTGCTTACGGTGTTAAATAACAACAGAAAATAATTGGATGGTTTTGTAAAAGTGCTACACATTTGACAGAGTTCTGTTAACTATCAAGTCTATGATCAAGTCATGAGAACTAATCAAGTCATTGAAGATAGAACAACATATTAAATATCACCACAGGGCTGTTGTGGCCATCAAAATTCAGACTGTGGGCCCAGGCAAGGTGGCTCATGCCTGTAATCCTGTCACTTTGGGAGGTGGAGGCAGGAGGAGGGTTTAAGCTCAGGAGTTCAAGATAAGCCTGGGCAACATAGCAAACTTTTATTTCTATCAAATAAAAGGTATATATCTGCTGGACGTAGTGGCACGTGCCTGTATTCCTAGCTACGTGGGAAGCTGAAGTGAGAGGATCCTGTGAGCCTGGGAGTTTGAGGCTGCTGTGAGCTGGGATTACACCATTGCTCTCTAGCCTGGACAACAGAATAAGATCCTGTCTCAAAAAAAAGGACCCAGGCTGTGGGAAATTACTAGATAAATGGTCTGGCTTCTTTAACTAATTTTAAGAAAAAAATACGATGGCATAAGAATCTATAAGTTAGGCTCGGCAACCGGAGCTTACTGGTTAGGGCGCTGGCCATATACACCAGAGCTGGCAGGTTCAAACCTAGCCCAGGCCTGCTAAACAACAATAACAACTACAACAAAAACTAGCTGGGCGTTGTGGTGGGTGCCTGTAGTCCCAACTCCTTGGGAGGCTGAGGCAAGAGAATTGCTTACGCCCAAGAGTTTGAGGTTGCTGTGAGCTGTGATGCCATGAGGACAACATAATGAGACTCAGACTCAAAAAAAACAAACTACAAGTTAAACAATTTAAGAAACTTATCAACTATCTCCAAAATATCAATCTCATTAAATCTTTATGAACAATAAAACACAAAACAATAGAAAAGTATGTACTATTATTTATTCACAAAACAAAGAAAGAGAAACAGCTATAACAATTCATGAAATACTAGAGAAAATCTGAACCCTAACTGGACATTAAAGAATTAATATACCAGAGGTGTCGGGTTCAAACCCAGCCCTGGCCAAAAACTGCAAAAAAAAAAAAAAAGAATTAATGTGAAATTCGAAAAGTATGGTAATGGTTTTATGGTTATATATATTTAATTAATAAGAATTAATTATAAGGAATTAATCTTTAGTTCTTAGAGATATTTATGAATAAAATGTCATTAGCTCTGGGATTTATTTCAAAATAATACAAGGGAAGGAGTAGTCAGTGGTGGTATGAAGCAGAATTACCCACAAGTTAATAATTGCTGAGTCTGGGTAAGATGTAAAGGGGAATTCATCAAATCCTGTTTTCTCTTATACTACTTGAAATTTTTAATTTGAAAAATCCTTAAAAGGGCTCGTCGCCTGTGGCTCAATGGACTAAGGTACTAGCCACGTACACCTGAGCTGGCGAGTTCGAATCCAGCCCGGGACCACCAAACAACAATGATGGCTGCAACCAAAAAAGGGCCGGGCATTGTGGCGGGTGCCTGTAGTCCCAGCTACTTGGGAGGCAGAGGCAGGAGACTCGCTTGAGCCCAGGAACTGGAGGTTGCTGTGAGCTGTGATGCCACAGCACCCTATCCAGGGTGATAGCTTGAGGCTCTGTCTCCAAAAAATAAATAAATAAATAAACTTGGAATAAGGTTATCTTTCAAGAACAGCATATCCAAGCACCTGACACACAAATCAAAATCACCTCAGGAGAAAGATAATATCACATTAGTTGTCAATTAGTCTACAAATTATCTTTTTGTTGTTGTTGTTGTTTGAGTTATGTCTGGCTCTGTTGCCCAGGCTAGAATGCAATGACATCATCACAGCTCACAGCAACCTCAAACTCCTGAGTCCAGGTGATCCTTTTACCTCAGCCTCCTGAGCAGTTAATTTTTCTACTTCTTTTAGAGGGGTCTCAGTATATTGTTCAGGCTGGTCGAGAACTCCTGATCTCAAGCAATCCTCCCACTTTGGCCTCCCAAAGTGCTAGAATTACAGGTGTGAGCCACCGTAGCCAGCCTCACCAATGTTTCAAACACAATGTCCAGCAAAAAAAAAGCAATCAAGAGTCAAATACAAAGATGCTGGAAAAACTCAGAAATATCCACAGAAACAGAAAGGCCAATAAGAACTGGAGATATTGGGAATAACAGGCACATATTATAAAACAACTGGATTTTCTCTGGTAAGAATATAAGAGACAAACTTAAAAATTGGGGCAGGAAATGAAAAACCATAAAAAAGTAACAGAGTGTTTTTTATCCATAGATGAAAGTAATAGCAGACTAGATATAGCAGAAAAGAGAATTTTCAACCTGCTGGCCTCCCCTGTGGATTTCAGACAATTGCCTTAGCCAATTCATTAAAATAAATTTCATTCTCTCTCTCTCTTTCCATAAGTACTAATATTAACTCAGATTGACCAAATAAAATAGTAAATAATAATAATGGTGGTGGGATTCAAAGATATTTTGTTAAATAATGAAATATGTAAAAAATTACACAGCTAATAAGCAGAGTGAAA
Source organism: Perodicticus potto (assembly GCA_963574655.1). Lineage (NCBI taxonomy): Eukaryota > Metazoa > Chordata > Mammalia > Primates > Lorisidae > Perodicticus > Perodicticus potto. The sequence continues at coordinate 12,237 of CAUYRH010080107.1, read as the reverse complement.
GGGATCTAAGATTTTTATATTATCTGGGGGAAGAATAAAAGTTTTCACTAAACTTGGACTTTTATAAGCTTGGAATTTCTAGGAATACTCACTAAAAGAATAGAAAAAAGAATACAGACTTCCAAATTAATTAGGTAAAAGTGAGAAAATACATGATTAAATATACCAAATCCAAACAAAATAAGAGAAATAAAATCAGAGGAAAAAGCAGAACAAGTAAAAAGCAGACAGCTAGAAGGTAAAAATTAAGTTCTACTATACTACGTTTAAATAAGTGTATTAAATATAACTGGATTAGAAAGTTTCAATTAAAAGACAAAGCTTATTAGCCTAGATTTTAAAAAATAGAATATATGCTGCTTAAAAGAGATATCTAAAGCAAAGAATGTAACAAGATGCACCATGCACACTTTAACTATGAGAAAATGGGGATAGCATATAAATACAATACAAAATAAAACTTAATGAAAAAGGCACTAGTAAAAATAAAGATGCTCCTTCATGATTAGAAAATGTTCAATTCATTAGGAAGCTGCAATTCTAAGTAATACAGAGTAATGTAACTTCAAAATGAAACAAAAAGAGAGGTAATGCACAGAGAAATTACTTAATCATTATAATAGGGAATCTTAGCACACCTCTCTTAGTATTTGAAAGAAGCAGCAGACAAAAATCAGTAAAGATAAAGCAGATTTGAAGAACATGATTAACAAACCTGAACTACTCAGTATATACAACAATCATACTCAATAATGAGAGAATATACTTTCTTTTCAAAAATGCATGAAACAGCTTTAGAGATAACAATATACTAGGCCATAAAGAACATCTCAACAAATTTAAAAGAATTGAAGTCTCACAGCGCATTTTCTGATTGCAGTGCTATTATGCTAGAAATTGTTAAGCACACAATAACTCTAAAATTCTCTCAATTTGGTTTAGCATGAGAAATATACATCTAACACACACATAGATCAAAGAAGAAATCAAAAAGAAAAAAACATGAACTGATGAATAACAAAACTAGTATATATTGTGGAACTCAGAAAAGACACAATTTAGGAAAAAACACATATGCTTAAATGCATATATTAGAAAAGATGAAAGGCTAAAATTTAATGAGCTATGCTTCCAGATCAATAAGTTAGAAAAAGAAGAATAAATTAAATTCAGTGATGGAAAAAGAAGGAAATAATAGAGGCATGACCATAAATTATTGTAACAGAAAGCAAATATACAAATGAGAAGAGCCCAAAAAGCCCAATTTATAAATGCTTTGAAAGACTGATCAAGAGGATAAAAGGAAAAAGCGTAATCAATATCAGGAAAGAGAGAGACGATGCTTCAGTTGCTGCAGACACTAACAAAAATAGGAAAAAAATACCAATGATCCTATACCAAAAAAATTAGATACAAGAGAAATTGACAAATTTTTAGAAAAACATGACTTAGAAAGCTATCATAAAAATAAACAGAATTTAAAACATTCCCGTAAAGAAAACTGTCAGCCTACACAGCTTCACCAGTGAGCTTTCCTAAATATTTAAGAAAGGCACAACTCTAATCATATACAAAATCTTCCAGAGATCAGAAAAAAGAGGACACGCTTCTCAAACAATTGTATGAGGTCAAGATAACCTTGGTGAGAGACTCGACAAGAAAAAAAAATAATGGGAGGCCAATTTCACGAACAGAAAGCGAAGTATCCTAAATGAAATATTAGTAAGTTAAATGGGGCAATACATAGAAATAATACAATCTGACCAACCTTGATTTGCTCCAGGAATTCAAAGTTGTTTTAACATCAGCAAATCAATCAATGTATTTCAGCACATTTACTGATTATGATAATCTGCACAGAGGCAGAAAAGATATCTGATAAAATTCAACATCCTGTTGAGATAAACATTAGCAAGTGACCAAGAAAATCAAGCATTGTATTTAATAGCGAAACATTAAACATTTCCTTCTGTGACTGGGAATAGACAAGAATGACATCATTATTTCTGTGCAACATTGTACTGGATGTCCCAGCCACTGGAGGAAGGCAAAAACAAAACTAAAGGTGAAATGATTAGGAAGAAAGAAAGCAAGCTATCACTACTCACAAATGACAGAGGCGTGTATTTCACAAAAGATTTACAAAATATTCTCCATGTGTTGGCCACCTCTTTGTAAAATTTTACAATGACTACTTTGAAAATAAAAGTACATTTAACTACAATATCCCATTTTTCCTATAGATGGAGACTTTATGGATGAATTTTTGGGACACTCCTGTACTTTGCCTTTAAGAAAACCTTTGTTATCTTGACAATGGCCTGCTTATATAGGTTTTCATCACATCATTCTTTCCTTCTGAGTGATGGTGATAAATGTACCTGATTCAAAATCAATATACAGAAATCAACTGTGCTGGCAGGGTTACATTTCTTTACCTGAGTAGTGGCAATATACACATTTACTTTGCAATAATAGGTTAAGCTGTCTGTTCGTGTTTCGGTACTTTTTTAATCAACTCTTACCTATCACTAGGGTCCTGAAACTGTCCTATTCTTTCTGATAGATTTGGCCAGCTTAAAAGAGAAGGAGAGTGTACATAGCGCTTGTACCGCCAAAAGCAGCAGTGAGTACACTTACAGGAAAATGTTTAAACCCTTACTTAAGGATACCTTTGCTATAACTCCTTTTTATGCTCACAATTTTGGCTTCTTTTCATTCTTATTTTACAGCTTATATTTTTCTTTAAAGCAGCAATTTCCTTTATATCATTTACAGTAGACTCCACAAAAGTACAAGAGGATCTTTTTTCTACTGAAGCATACTATTTCTCTCCTAGATATTTCCCCTTAAAATAGACATCTACTTAACAAACCTATGCTCTTAGCTTTCATTCAAAGAGATTCTTATGTGTTTTCTCACCCTTGATGTGCTGACTTACCATCAGCCGTTCCTTAAAGGAAAGGGTCACTCAGAAGGAAAGAACGATTTGATGAAACCTTTATCAGCAAGTCATTGTCAGGAAAACCAAAATGTTTTCTAAAAGGCAAAACCTAACAATTTCTTTTCATCCACTGATCAATAGATAAGTTGAATACAAATTTATGGGCACAAAGCAGTCCTCCTTGATTCACTTATTGTTCGTTGCGTTGAACATTGTTAAAAACCCATTGGAAGCCCAGAGAGCCTTTAGCAGAGGGGGGCAGTCACAGCATCGCCATCACTGAGCCTAAAAGCAAAATAGAATAGCAACATCAGACCTCATGTAGGGATAGACTTTAGAACTCTGGCAAAACTCCTGTGCTTCTCGGGTGCCTGCTTCCTCTTACAAAAACATCATGTGCTTTAAATGCTTGAACCACTTTTCATCTAAAAACGACCATCCACTAATGCACGGGGACTGTGTGTTCACTAGGCATTAAAAACACAAACACCGACATTCTTCGCCTTACCTGTTATGGCACAGGAAAGCATAAACGAGTCTGTCAAGTAACAAAAGGTTTTTGTTAAATATCCCAAAACTAATCTGTTATTATTCTGCCTGTCAGGGGGAAAAAAAAATCGGCAAACACAAATTCATATCATTTTCTGTTAACCAACTAAAAATAGAGGGTAAAATGTAATTCTACTAGAAAAATGAATAAGTACTTGAAAACCATCACACTCTATAAAGGTCTAGCTTTTGGAAACTGTAACCCTGTCATTAAATTATTTCCACAAATCCATTCACACAATCATGTGCTGAGTCTATGAGGAGGAGGAAAGATCATTTTTTTCCCCAAATTTGGTATCCAGCTTTCTAAAAAAAGACAAAGGCACATTTTATCATCCTGGAAAAAGTGACTTCAGTGAAGCAGATAAAGTGTCTAATAAGGCCTAATTATCTCATGTTGTGATTCTTTTTAAATCACTTTTAACCTCAGGAAGAATTTTAATTATCTTGTATAATAAAGTCTTTCCTTATTTCACCCCCTGTAGGAGAAAAACATATTAAACCTTATTTTTGTCAAAAGATAAGAGCAGTATTAAGTTTAAATTGATGTCATTATGGAATATTTGATATCAGGATTACAAATTTCAACTTCAGTAATTATTCGATTGGTCACAAAAAAGTATCATTCCACCACCAACTCCTAGAAAGAGGCCATCAGCTATCAGCACACGCACCATACACCAGGGACTATGCGGGGCGGGAGGGGAGAGAGAAATGTGTCCTTTCTATTCCAGTAGAGTCTTGTGATTCCAAGGTTAAATTATTGAAGCAGTTTGGGAGGTACTTTTTAATATGATTTTCAAAAAGTTTTCTCCTCATTATCAACTCTTTAATAAACACTTCAAAGTTTCTGTGAGCTTCTCCATTGGGAACAATATTAATTCATGAGCCTTCTTCCCAAACATACGCTTGGTTCTCTCATTGGGATTCAAGAACTCAAGAAGGAAATGTTATGCAAGTGTCTGCACGTGGAAAGGCAAAGTTTTTCTTCCTCTTTTGCTCATTTCTCCTACAAATGCATTCCCTTTATGCTTAGCACATAACCTCCATCTTGCAAAATGAATCTGGCACAAAGTGCAGCCTCTCCGATCCAGTGAGGGTCTCTGACACATGGTACTAATCTATCCCACTCCTCTTCATTCCTGATCTACATAAAAGAACAAAATTCACATTCACTAGGTGCTAAGCATTGGGACAAGCTTTCCAACACATTCATCTCATTTAATCGTCACAACTTCACCCCCATTTACCCATGTAAAATCTAATCCTTGGAAATGTTCGGTGGCTTTGCCAAGGTTATGTAGCTGGTTAAGCATCAAACTTGAATGCATTTCTATTTGAATATGGAATCCAGTCATTTAACATCCACAACAGTTGTATACAGTTTTTTATTCTGACAGAGAGGCTACCATTTGGATGTTCGTGATGCATTGGAAAAGGAGGACATTTTTCACAAATCTGCCTTTATGCAGTTGACTTTGAGCTTTGCCACAAAACTGTGGGTGGGTGAAACTTTAAAGCAGACCACTGGTATGGTAAACTTCATCTTCATGCTCAAGCTCCAGGAGAATTAAAAATGTGCAGAATTCATGTACATGATATTTTATCTCGGGGAGCTTAAATTCTCTTTGGCTTACCACAATAGAAATCTGTATTTTATCTGGGCAAAATATCATCAAAAGCCTATAGGAGAAGGGTGGGAGGAAGATCAGCTTCACTCATTTAGGGATCCAGATGCTCCTGGACTCTGGCTGACATTGTGCAAGGTCACCACAAGTACCAACATGTAGCCTGGAGCCCGGGAAAGAAAGACTAAAGGATTGCAGGGGAGGGAAGGGATTTCTAGGGCAGGTGGAATAGTGTCTGGAAAGAAAACAACATTGGACGGACACCTAACCAGTCTCAATTACCTTAGGCACACAGAATAATACAAAATAGATATTATAATTAAAATCAGAAGAGTTAGTTATGGGTATTTCTACAGCATGCATGGAAATTTCATTTCATTTTTTTTTAATTTGGTTATTTTCAATGTCTCTTAAATTCATTAACACTGTTTAGTTTGTATCTTTGAAAGGCCCTTTACAGGAGAAAATGTGGGACAATATTTAATTAATGAATATCGTGTAGTACCAAATAATAATTTTAACACTAGCTAGCATTTATAAATCATTTATTATTTGCCAGACATTATTCTAAGTATTTTACACATACTGACCCATAAAATAAAACCATATACTTTAGTACACTTTTATTCATATGTAAATAATGCTGCTTTAAACTGTGTTATTTAGATTTTTTCTGGAAAGGTTAAACCAATGACCCGTCATCTTTTTTGATCTATTAATTTAATGAAGAAGCTCAAGTTTTTATCCTCAGTCATCACAAAGGTAAACTTCAGCCAAGATTACCTATATAATCTGTTAAAGCACAAATTAGAGGGCCCCTTTCCCAGAGTATATGATTCGATAGGTCTGGGAGGAGACCCAAGAATTTTCAGTTTCCTCCACCAAAACTTATGCCACTAATGCCGCTGACACAGATAAAGCAAAAGGACTTAGTTGGTAAAGGCACAGTGAAACCCTCCCTAAAGACATGGGCCGCTGGGGTCTTTGGGAAATGCAAAAGAATGGGTTACAAAAATGGGTACCATACCGATTTAAGTCAGAATCAGAAACAGCATGACTGTGCATTCATTAGCGTATAGTTTCCAAAAGCCATGTCAGCAGACAAGGCTGCAGCAGAAATGATGGCATATTGAGTTTGTAAATCTCCAGAAAGAGATACTCTGCCCTGCCAGTGGACTTGGGGAGACTTTAAACCCTTCTAAAAAGATAGTTCCTGGGACTTTAGGGCAGCCTGACCTCTAGAGCCCCCTTGCAATGGAGAAATGAGAGAGCATGCAGGAAGAGATCTCACAGGCACACTCTCTGGCCACGAGGAAGGGGTGCCAAGATGATCAGGAGAGATGAGGCTCTCTAAGAACAAGCGGAGGAGCACGCCACCTCGTGACCTCCACCGGGTGGGCACAAGTGAAATGAGAGCACCGTTCCTCACCCCAGACTGCGTCCAACTTTGTAATCTGAGAACAGGGCAGAACGTGACAGTGTGATGGATGCCTCGCTCCTCTTCTTCCCTGGGTAATATTGCTTAGGAACCCTTTAGTGTCAGAGTCAATTTCAGGGACTCCACAGAACATGATTGTATCTGGGGCCTTTTAAGTTCCAACTGTGAAATCAGTTTGTAGGACATTTTTCTAAACTGAATCATTACATGTGTTGGTCTCTGCTACTGCTTCTCACTGCCTTTGCTACATTGCCTATTTTAAAATCCTGCTTTAACCATGAATGAGCAACTTGATTCCCTCTTTCACGCAGGGAACGAGATTGCTGTTGCTATTCCCAAAGCTGATTTTTCCTATTTCTCTTAAGATTGGGTTGGCTGGGGAAGGGGATCTCTTATCCTCTCTCCGTTCCTTCTACCTGAGAAGGACAGAGAAGGGAAGCACAGTGTCACTGGCAACCACAGGGCTTTATGTATTATGGGAGCTCAGATATGAGCTCCAATTTCATTCGGGAAAAGCAATCGCTTCTCTGAGAGTTTCTCTGGTATCATTACACCGCCAAGCATTTTTGCATGAAGAAGGAAGGCCAGCCACAAACTGGGAGATGATGAGGAAGAATTGGCCATTCTAGCAGCTCTGAATGAATTAGTTCATTCATTCATTCAGTAAATGCTCATTGAAGATTGCAATATATCAGCCCAGTGCTGGAGTCTGGAGGAACATTGGGGAAAAGAGACACAGATACATTATATTTCATCCTCAGATACGCGATATTCCATCAGGAAGACCAGATATTAAACAACCCATATATTATTAAGTAATTATGATGGCAGTAAGGGCTGTGAGGTACCGCTACATCCTAGGAGCTGTCTGGTCATGGAATCCAGGGAGAGCTTCTCTGCAGAACTGACTTAAGCAGGTCCTGACGAAGGAATTGAGTTTTCTGATATTCTTTACAATATGAATCATTACTTGGTTTTTGTTCATTCATATGTCTACATATTGCATTGTGCCCGCCTAAATTCATAAAGGAAGAAAACTGCTTACAAAGCTACTATCTGTGAGACCCAGGAAACTATGACAGCGTCAAAGACAATGATCTTTAACACTTACAACTCTAATTCATGTTCATCTTCGGTTTCTTGGCGGTGGACGTTCCAAAAGAGAGTCCATTACCCTTTGAAAATCATATGCCTGTGTTTGAAGCCCAGCTCTGCCACTGGCTAGCTGTGTGATCTCTGACAAGTCTCTTAACTTCTCTGTGCTTTAGTACAACAGGCATAGTAATAGAACCTATACGATAGGGCTATGGAAGGCTTCAATGAGTGAATGCACCAGAAGCATGTTCTACCACATAGTAAACGCTCTACAGTGCTAACATTATATGCCTAAAATGGCTCAACCAGCCATGAGTTAGCTCTAAATGGGACCCTAACATATACAGGTCAATATGTTATTACACATTGGTCATTATGAAAGCTTTGAGATACACAAATATCAAGAAACATAAAATCTGCATGGAAAGAAACAAATTAAGCCCTCCTTGTAATACTGATAAGCTGAGCAACTTGAAATTTGCACGGATGGATCAGAAAGGACACTGTCCACTGCATTTTTTAGAAATAATAGACCATAACACAGTCTGTCTCAAAATTTTCATAGTGATCCACATTTGTCACCAAGGAAGTTTATCTATAAGTGTTTACAAGTTCCATGAGTCAAGTTAGATTCAGATAAGATGATTCTCCCACTCTCCTCTCTGGTGATTATTTTCTTCTGGCTTTCTGGCTCTTCAAGTGTTATCTTTTCTCAATAAATACACAGTGATGGCACCAAACTTACCTGAAAGTATCACAAAGCCTGCAAAATGTTTGCTAATGAGGCAATTGAAGTTCTCTAAACAGTGAGAAACCCATTCTTGCATTCCTGACCCTTTGGTCAAATGCTAATTTTATTGTTCTAACAAGAAGTACCCATTCATGTGACAATAAACCCGTATTGAGGACATACTATGTGGTGAGCACTCTGCTAGGTGCCAGCAAAGCACAGTAGTCACCCATCCTCAAGGGAATTACCACTATAGAGAGCTGTAGTGCTCATGCTCCTGTCCACAGAGTGCCTACTGGAGCCTGCCCTGTTCCTGAGAGTGATGTGCAGTGTCAATGGAGCACCTTGTCTAGGTTGACAGATAATAAATAGGGAAGCCACAAGTACAAATTGAGAAGTATCTTATCAAGGCAAAGCACAGGCTAGAATTAGGCTCCCGGCACCTGTCAAGGGAGGAAGTCTGTGTACGAACAGGCAAGGCCCCCATGAGAAGGCAATGACTGGGCTGAGACCAGTGCAGGAGTAAGGGAAAGGTCATCCAAAGAACAGGAAGAAGGTGGGCAATGCAGAGGGAGCAGTCTGAATGAGGGTCCCACTATGGGAACAAATTACCTGTGTTCAAGAAGCAGAAAGTAGCCCACTGAGGCTGAAACAAGCAGGACGTGTCATGTGAGATCCCAGAGGCAACCAGGGGCAACTTCATATACATTGCAAGCCATGACCAAGCGTATCTATGCCTGCTATTCTTCGTGCAGTGGGAGGTCACTAAAGAATTTTAAGATGTAGTATACAGTTTCAGTTGAAGTCCACACTGGACACTGTGCTAGCAATGTGCTGGAAGTGTGAGCGGTCATCTAGATCTGCAGTCACCCACCACTGGGCCACAGACGGTGTGTGGCCTCTTAGGAACCAGGCTTCTCAACAGGAGGTGAGCAGCAGGAGCAAAGCTTCATCTGTGTTTATAGCTGCTCCCCATCACTCACATCACCCCTGAGCTCCACCCCCTTCAGATCAGTGGGGACGTTCGATTCTTATAGGACTGCAAACCCTCCTATAAACCACGCACAGGAGGGATCCAGGCTGCATGCTCCTTCTGAGAATCTCGTGCCTAAAGACGGAAGGCGGAACTGTGATGTCCTTGAACCCTCCGAAATCATCCCCCTACCCTCACCCATGGAAAAATAGTCTTCAATGAAACTGGTCCCTGGAGCCCAAAAGGTTGGGGACTGCTGATCCAGGTGGAATGTGGGGAGAATAGGAAAGCATCTGTCCCTCCAGTGCCACCACTAGGAGGGGCCTGCAGTTGGAGAGAACTGGAGTGATCCTGATTAATTTGAGAGAAGGTGGGCTGCCCCATGGATCAGAACAGCAAAGCAGTGAGGAATAGGGAGGGACCAAGAATGGAGCCCATGTCCCTGACTCCAGCAAACAGGTGGGGAGAGAAGGAGAGAAACACATTGTAAGAAGGAAAATCTTCTCAATTTTTATTGAGACCTTTCCATAAATAATTACCTTACAGGAAATTAAATTCTAACAGGGTTGCCTATCAGTAATCTGGACGACTGCCTTGTAAGCTTCCCTGACTCCGGGAATTAGACACGGGGGGAGAGATGCCATCATTCTTGGTTCACGTTGTTCTCTGTACAACAGGCTTCTAGTGTTTCATGTACCTGGCAGAGTAGCCCAAGGGGTAAATAATGCCCCAAAGAAGTTTTCCTTCTCCTCCTCCTAGCCTGGACTTTGCTTGGCGCCAGCCCAGGCTGCACAAGGATGCAGCTGAGTCTTTAACAAACCTTACCTTGGAGCGAGAGATGAATAGCCATCTTAGGATACCCTATCGTGCTGAAATTGTGGCGCATTTTAGTGGTTAATGTGGCCTCCAAATGATTAGCCTGACTGAGAGTAATTAAAAAGGGCAGTCTGGAGGCAAAGTCAAGACTCCACCCCCAAAAAGAACAGCCTAAGCCACTCACAGTATTTCAAATTCCTCTTGCCAATGGCCGGTTCAGGAATGGATGTGGAACCCAATTATAATCAATCCAAAGTGAGGGAAGAAAAATCTGTTTAAAGGCTTGAGAGAATGTGTCCCTGGATCCTAACTAAGAAACACAAGGGAGACAGCCCTTTCTTTATCCCCTGGATACTGTTATGTCTGATGTAGCCACCTTGTTCACAGCCTAAAAGGAGCCATTGAGAAGAAGGCAGAACTGAGAGAAAGCACACACTAGCCCAGAGCCCCCCACCTTCCCTGGGAGGCTTCCCTGCTCCTCACCTCCCTATTACGTGGGATAATAAAGTTCCTCATTGATAAGCCAATGTGAGACTAGTTTTGTGTTGCTGACAGTAAACATATCCTTTCTAATAGAGGAAAGCCCAAGGATTTAGGAAAGAATCAAACTATATGACTCACTCAGATCCATGAAAAAGCAAACCACCTTGAAGGTTCTAATAGATTTTTAAAATACTGTACATCCCTATTTTGCGAAAAACACGTATATTCTTTCAAGAGTCTATAAATATGAATCAAGGTGACTAAATTTAATAACAAGATCTTTCCATTGATTACAACACTTTCCAATAATAATTGTTGAACAGCTCTCAAAAAGAAGTGAGAAAAATGCACAAATTTCAGTCATAAAAGAAATGTGAAAATATAAAAGTAAGAACATACTGAAAGCCATCCTTTAGTAAATAACCCCTGAAAAACAGAAAAATAAAGGAATCTACAATAAAGGTAGTTTTCTTTCTCTCTCTCCCCTGTCTCTTGATTTATTAGCTACCAAGTCAGATGAAAAGTAGAAACGGGACTATTGAAGTTAAGAGGGGAAAATTATTTGGAGGACACCTCTGAAGTGGTAAACAGCAGGGAATTGTTTGAGCATCAGAAATATCTTTAGATGGCAGGTTATGAAGAGAAAAGACTTTGTGGGCTTTGTGGGCCCCAAATCCTGGAACGAGAAAGTCACAAGAGCAGCGAGAGATTAAGATGGATCACAAGATGTACAGAAAGTATTAAAAAAAAAAAAAAAGCCTTTCTTGTATAGGGGAACACTGAGGGCCCTGGGAACAGAGAATGACCTGGACCAAAAATACCAATACGCTCAGTAGGAAAAGAACGGTGCTCCCTGTTTACACCGCAAGTCACAGTGGGTCCCCACATCCGTGTCTCGCTGGCTTCCTGTCTCTGAGAAATGACAGCTGAAGTCGGGCAGGGCCTGGTCACTGTAAGTTCCGCACATTTTAGATTTGGGTCATGATAGAGCCAGTTTATTTTTCTGGTCATTCATAGAACTATCACTTTAGGTCTAAATACTATGATACTTAGGATGTTTTTGAAATATTTAGCCTTGTGAAAACATAAAATCTTTCAACATCTCCATCTTCTAGGAAGTGAATTAAATAGGCCCCTAGCTTTTCTTCTTCTATTTTTTTCCTATTTTTCTTTTTGAGATTAAAAAAATCCAATAAATTTATTCCTCTATTTTATACTATTTGTAGCAACTGTAACTTATCCTTTTAGCAAATTTCCCACTAAACTTAGTCAAATGGACCCACAGGAATGCTCACACCGTGTGGAAGTACACAGGAAGATACGATTTATTGTAACTGAAAATATGAAAAGAATACATTTGCTTAGCAAATAAAGAGACATTTAGGGAGATTGGTGGGATCACACCTACGGTGCATCTTAGAAGGGTACAAGTGAAAATTACTAAATGCAGAATATAAATGTCTTCATATAGTGATTAAAAGGCCATGAAGGCTATGTTAAATAGTTCAATGAAAATATTTCAGATTGTATATGAAGTCAGCACATTGCGCCCCATGATTGCACCAATGTACACAATTATGA
>CAUYRH010080103.1:0-10875 GCA_963574655.1 Perodicticus potto | reverse complement strand
CGTAGCACAGTGGTTATGGCGCCAGCTGCATACTCCAAGGCTGGAGGGTTCAAACCCAGCTCAGGTCAGTAAACAACAGTGACGGCTGCAACAAAAAATAGCAGGGTGTTGTGGTGGGCACTTGTAGTCCCAGCTACTTGGTAGGCTGAGGCACGAGAATCGCTTAAGCCCAAGAGTTTGAGGTTGCTGTGAGCTGTGACGCCACAGCACTCTACCAAGGGTGACAAAGTGAGACTCTGTCTCAAAAAAAAAAAAAGGCTCGGCGCCTGTGGCTCAAGCGGCTAAGGCACCAGCCACATACACCTGGCGGGTTCAAGTCCAGTCCAAGCCCCCCAAACAACAATGACGGCTGAACCAAAAAATATCCAGGCGTTGTGGCGGGTGCCTGTAGTCCCAGCTACTTGGGAGGTGGAGGCAGGAGACTCGCTTGAGCCCAGGAGCTGGAGGTTGCCGTGATCTGTGATGCCATGGCACTCTATCCAGGGTGACAGCTTGAGGCTCTGTCTCAAAAAAAAAAAAAAAAAAAGATTGACTTTAATCCCTCCATCCATGACCCAGAGCCCTTCTCCTAAATACCTCCCCAGGTTACACCCATCCCTGGACTGTAACGACAGTAATAAAACATAGCTGGCACTTACTGAGCTCTTACTCTGTGCCAGGCACCATTTGAAGAGCTCTGGATTGTGAACTTACTGAATCTCCACATCAGCCAGTGAGGTGTGTGCTGTTACTCTCGTCCCCATGTCGCTTACACCCAGATACACCAGGTCTCACCCTCCTGACTGACCCTCAGCTGAGGACGCAGGCGGTAGGGAGGGGTGTGAAAGGGGCCTGTGAAGGCAAGACTTACATGTAGAGGTGGAGCCACAACGTGCTAATCAGCAAGAACTAGAAATCTAAGCCGCTGTGAGATCCCACTTCATACCCATTGGAGGGATGGAGGGAGGGAGGTAAGAACAAATGAACGAATGAACTATTGGTGAGGAAGTGAAGTGGGAGCATTGAACCTTTAGGCATTGCTGATGGGAATGTAAAATGGTGCCACTGCTGTGGAAAACAGTATGGAGGGTCTCCAAAAAATTAAAAGAGAAGGGCGGTATGATGCAGCAATTTCACTCCAGGATGCATCCCCAAAAGAAATAGAAACAGGACCTTGAAGAGGTTCAGCAATGCTATTTGCAGTGGCTAAGGAGTGGAACCACCCACGTGTCCATCCGTGGGTGATGGATAAACGACATGTGTTCTGTCCATCCTATGGAATATTATTCAGCCTGGAAGAGGAAGGAAATTCTGACACAGGCTCCAACATGGATGAAACTTGAGGATGCTATGTTGAGCGAGATAAGCCAGACACAAATGGACAAATATTGTATGATTTCACTTATAGGAAGCCCTTAGAGTCATCAGCCTCATACAGAGCCAGAAAGTAGAATGGTGGGTGCCAGGGGCCAGGGAGGAAGAAGAGCAGGGAGTTATTGATTTCTGGGTACGGGGTTTCAGTTTCGCAAGATGAGAAAGTTCTGGGATGGAGGGAGGTGATGTTTGCACAACGATATGGGTGTACTTAATGCCACAGAAATGTACACTTGGAAATGGTTAAAATAGTAAAAACAAACTAACTACACAACAACAAAAGGATGAGCCAGACAGAGGGTAAGAGTCTCCCACAACGGGCGGGTTTTGAGGTCAAAGCTTCCAGAAACATCTTGGGAGACATGAGGGAAACTGAGCAATGAGGAAGCAACTTGAGAGCTGGTCTTTGATCAAGAACCAGGGAGGCGGCAGATAAGAAGTGGGCAGGGAGGACTCAGGGAGGATAAGTGGATCCAGGTACCAACGTGCCTTCTGGAATGTCCTCTGCAACCTGCAACCAGAAAGGGAGGGGTCTGGGAGCCCCCTAACTGTGGCCAAGCCTACCCTTTGGAATTTCTTCATTCCCTGGACAGAAAGAAAAAAGAGAAAAGTTCTGGTAAATGTGACAGGAGCCTTTGTCAGCTTCCCTGAGTGACACAGACGCAGACCCAGAATCTGTCCCTTAAAGGAGCTGCCTCTGAGAAGGGAAGGGAGACGCTGGAAAGAGCACCCAAGAGATCAAGCTCTGGCTAATGAAGCCTGGAAGTTGCTTAACTCCCCCAAGACCTGGGTGCCCCCTATGAAGGGGGGATGAGAGGTGTATCAGGGGTGGATCTGTGCATAGTCTGTAAAGAATTCAACAATAATAAAATCCACTCAAGGTCAGTCTGCTTCTCATTATCACCATGTGCCAGCATGCTAAAAAATGTCAGTGATAAATATTCCCCTTGAAATAAATAGTCTTTATTGCTCCAAGTTCTAAACCGGGGGTTGGCAAACTATAGCCTACAGGCCTAACCGGGCCCCCAGAATGCCTTGTAGGTAAAGTTTTATTGGAACACAGCCATGCTCATTCATTATGCGTAGTTCATGGCTGTGTTCATGTTATAACAGCAGAGTTGAATAGTTTTGACAGAGCTCCTATGGCCCAAAAAGCCTAAAATATTTATTATCTGGCACTTTACAGAAAAAGTTTGCCAATCCTTGTACTAAAGAATTGCTGTGGTTGAGTTTGTTTGTTTTTGGTTTTGGTTTTGAGACAGAGCCTCAAGCTATCGCCCTGGGTAGAGTGCTGTGGCATCACAGCTCACAGCAATCTCCAACTCTTGGACTCAAATGATTCTCCTGCCTCTGCCTCCCAAGTAGCTGGGACTACAGGCACCTGCCACAACGCCCAGTTATTTTTTAGTTGCAGCATTTTAGTTGTCATCGTTTGGCAGGCCCGGGCTGGATTCAAACCCGCCAGCTCAGGTATATATGGCTGGCGCCTTAGCCATTTGAGCCACAGGTGCTGAGCCTATGGTTGAGTCTTAATAAAATATTTATATATAGGACGGTGCCTGTGGCTCAGTAGGTAGGGCACTGGCCCCGTATGCCAAGGGTGGCAGGTTCAAACCTGGCTCTGGCCGAACTGCATTCTATCAAGGGCGATAAAGTGAGACTCTGTCTCTACCAAAAAAACATATATATGTAAGTTTTAAATTAGCACAATTATATGAATATTTACTTTTCCATGAATATTGTATTCCCCGTGGAGTTCAGTTCAGAAAACTAATGCTTCCCTCTACACACACACATATACACAATTTCAATAAATTTGAATAAATATCCACTTTTTTTTTTGAGACAGAATCTCACTATGTCATTCTCGATAGTTCTGTGGCGTCACAGCTCACAGCAACATCAAACTCTTGGGCTTAAGTGATTCTCTTGCCTCAGCCTCCCAAGTAGCTGGGACTACAGGCACCCGCCACAATGCCCGGCTATTTTTAGAGACGGGATTTCACTCTTACACAGGCTAGTCTCAAACCCCTGAGCTCAGACAATGTACCCACCTCAGCCTCCCACAGTGCTAGGATTACAGGTGTGAGCCACCACGCCCAGCCTTAAATATCCATCTTCAAAATAGAAATTTATTCTTTCTGTTTTAAAACTAAAGAAGCCGTCAACAAAATAGTGATTTCTGATTATCACAATTATTATGATGAATATTCTATTTTTATTGTTTTAGTGGGACGTTAAAAATGATCCACGAGGGAGCTAAATGCTTGTGACTTGCTGAGGGAAACAAATAATAACTTACAGAGTTTCTGTGAAGATGAAATGAAACATCTGTGATGACAGATACCACTGGTTGCCTTTCCAAAATTCCTCCTCTTCCAGCCTCTCCTTTCTTTCTTTTTCTTTTTCTTTTTCCTTGCTTTCTTTTCTTTCTTCTTTTCTTTTTTTTTTTTAACAGAGTCTCACTATGTCACCTTTGGTGGCGTCACAGCTCACAGCAACCTCAAACTCTTGGGCTCAAGTGATTCTCTTGCCTCGGCCTCCCAAGTAGCTGGGACTACAGGCACGTCGCCACAACGCCCGGCTATTTTTTTATTGTTGTTGCAGTTGTCGTTGTTTAGCTTGCCCAAGCTGGGTTCGAACCTGCCACCATCGGTGTATGTGGCCAGTGCTGTAATCACTGTGATATGGGCGCTGAGCCTCAGTCTCTCTTTTCTTGAAGACAGAGGATCTACCCTCCTCCCAGCAGCCACAGATGCTCAAAAAAGGGGAGCCTAACTCCCTATCAGGAGGAAATCCTGATTATTCTAAGCCAATCTTGAAAACCCAGGGGCATCCCTGAGCTTAGAGGGTGGACATGTGACTCAATTCTGGCCAATAAGATGTAGGGGGGCATATGCTTGGGGAATTCTGGGAAAGGTCTGGCTGATGAAAAGAGATCCTTCCTGCAATTCTGTTGTATGTTGTCTCACATAGACAAGGCGCCACCTCGCAAAGCACAGAGCTCCGGAGCACAGAGACAGAAAGAACCTGACTTCCCACTGATGTCCTCGATCACGGGAACCGAGAATCCTGAAGCAGCTCCATCTCTGGACTTCCTCTTATGTGGAAGTAATAAACGTCTTCATTGTTCAACCACTTGGGTAGGTGCTTTCTAGTACTTTCAGTCAAAAGCATCTCAAAAGATACAGATATAAAACCCTCTGGCCAGTAGCCAGCAGCCACAATCAACAGCCTTATTGATTTCTTCATCCAGTGAACATTTACTGAGCATCTGCCTGGACTGTCCTGGGCACTGGCATTCAGGAGAGGGGACCTTTCTTCTCTAGAGGTCCATTCCAGGAGGTGGAGACAGACACGAAGTAAGTCCAAGAAAAAAGCAAACAATGATTTCAGACAGTGCTAAGTGCTGAGAAAGAAACGAAAAAGCAGTGGTTTGCTGTAGAGAGCGAGTGAGGCTGGGGCCTCTCTGGGAAGGTAACGTTTGAGGAGAGAAGTAAATGAAGATCCAGAGATAACATGGCAGGCAGGGGGCACAGCGCTGGAAAGGCCCAGAGGCCGGAGTGAACTTTGTGTGTTCAAGGAACTGAAATGTGGAGTGTGACGCTGGCATGAGGATGGCCACAGCTTTTGGAACGGTATCTGCAGGGACACAAAAGGCCCATGTTCTGAGTCTCTCTCCTCCCTCTCTCTTTCTTTGAGCTTTTGTTTCCAGGCCTGAAGTTTGTGCGCTCTGGTTTACTGGAATTTGAGCTGAATTTTTAGGCTTCACTTCCTAACTCGAGAGAACCACTTCGCCTCTCACCGCGTGTGGGCCTGACGCACACACTGGTGCTTTAAATGAAAGCCAGGTGTTCATGCCTCAGCTAAGCTAAGCGGCAGGACTTGCGGCAAGTCCCCATCTGTTTTGCCAATTTTCCTACCAGAGCAACATTTTCTTTCCTGCCTAGACAACTACCCTCTCCAACACCAACCTCCTCTGCCGACGGGTCCCCCCTCCCCAGGCCCAGGAACGCCCCTCAACAACATCGGAGCAAGAAGACAGCCACTGACAGCACTCCTGATGCCAACATGAACACAAAGAACCCTTTAGATTGGGAAATGCCTTTGCCCTTTTAAGAAAATTTCATTCAAGGTAGAACAGCATAGCTGCCAGTTTCTCTCCTGATGGCGAAACTGTTTTTACGCTCCAGGCTGAGGTGTGTGGCAGGGCTGGCTGGACCCCACATAGAGGCAGGCTCCAAAATTATTCTTTGGAACACAGTGGACCCTGATGCCTTTTGGGCACAGCTGATGGCAGCCAAATTTCCTTTTAGAGCGGGGATTGGACACTTACTCACAGGGTCATTTGTCAGACTATGTTGACTGAATATTTCCTCCGGGGAAAGCAGGACACAGGTGCGCATCAGCCGCGGCCTCATACAGGGAACAGACCAGTGGAGACAAAGATATTACTCTCACGCCAATGAGTCTGCAAGGGTATCTGAGAAAAACACTCTCAGGGAAAGGAATTCTCTTCAAGGAGGGTTTATTACAGAGGTCTCAGAGTGGACCTTTATTCAAAGCAAAAGGGATCGGGTTGCTTCCTGCTTAAACCCCGGTGTTGGCTTCCCTTGGACTAGCCTAAACTCCAGATCCTTCCCTGGGGCCCACAAGGTCCCTTCCCCTCCCTCCCTCTCCCTCCCTTCCTGAGTTGCAGCCTCCTTGCTTCTTGTGGATCTTCCAACATGTTTATCTTGTGTCCACCGCAGGCCCTTGGCACATGCTGTCCCCTCTGCTTTAAATGCTCTTCATGTTCACAAGGTCTCCACAGAGGCTCCTTCAAGGTGCAGCTCCAGCGTCATCTCCTTGGAGAGGCCTCCCCTGACCAACCCATCTAACGCAATGCTCTTTATGATGCCGCCCTGTTTCATGTTCACCTCACCCTGACATTATCCAGTCTGGGTTTTTGCTGTCTGTTTTCTCCAGACCATGCTAACGTATAAAAGCATCATGAGACCGAAGACCTTGGCTGTGCTCACAGCTGCATCTCCAGCACCAGTGGATTTGATGGATGAATGAATAAAGGGATGCGGAGCCTGACCCCACCTGGGAGGAGCCAGGAAAGGCTCATCTGAAGCAGCAGTATCTTAATCAACATCAGATGGCCAGAAGGAGTCTAGCTGTGCCCCTCAACTTTGACCAATGACTAGAATCCTTAGGTGGAGGCCAGACATGGTGGTTCATACCTGTAATCCCAGCACTCTGGGAGGCCAGCGTGGGTGGATTTCTTGAGCTCAAGAGTTTGAGACCAGCAGAGCAAGAGCCAGAGCCCATCTCTACCAAAAATAGAAAAATTAGCCAGGTGTCGTGGTGAGTCCCTGTAGTCCCAGCTACTTTGGGGGCTGAGGCAGAAAGATTGAGCCCCGAAGTTTGAGGTTGCTGTGAGCTAGGCTGACACCACAGCATTCCAGCCGGGGCAATAGAGTGAGACAAATAAACAATAAAATTCCTGGGACGGGGGCTGGCTCTTGTGCCCCATCTTGGGAAATCTCCCAGGGCCTGGGTGGGGCACAAAGGTTGGGGTCACTTTGAAACTCTCCTCCACCAGGCAGACTGAGGACTTGATAGAAATACAGATTGGCAGTCCTCATCCCACCTATGAATCAGACAATCTGCATTTCCTCAAGACCCATCAAATAATAACTGGAGCAGAATCTTCCAGAATCTTCCAGAGGGACAAATGCTTTTGAGCCATGCCTGGTGTTGGAGGGAGAGACTCCCACACTGATGGATTCTCCTCACCAAGACAGGTCCCAGCCTGACTATGATACTATCTTTTCCCTGGAGGCAAAAGATCTAGAGCAGCTTCACATGCTCCCAGACCTTGGGACCTTGAACTTGGCTTTAAAGTGTTGCCCTGACCCGGAGTTAGTGCAATCTTCAGTGGCAGGGCCAGGAGCGTGTGTAGGTAGGAGGCGAGGCTTCCTGCCTCCTCCCTCTGCAACCCAGCCCTACAGGGAAGCAAGAAAGGTCTTCTGGCAAGAAGTTCATTTCTGCAATGTGTTTACCAAGATCTTAGAACAAAGTTCCTGAAATATTATCCAAAGGGAACTCATTCAGAAAGAAAAAAGACACCAACTTTACTCTGTGCTTTGTTATTTGTGTAACAATAGCAGGGCATTTGAATTCTTTTTCTCTTTATACGACTTCCACCTCTCTCTCTCTGTCTCTCTCTTTCTCACACACACACACTAATCACTAAGATGAAACTTCTCTCATTTTGATATTTCCAGAACCTTCACTTCTCCCATCTGTGGTGTGCAGAATTGTGCTCGAACCCCAGGTGCCTGTGAAGGTGAGCTTACCTGGAAATAGGGTCTGTGCAGATAGAATTAAATTAAGAAGAGGGCACATCGGATTAGGGTGAGCGTCCTTATCAGAAGGGGAGACTGTTGTCGCGGAGAAGAGAATATCTTGTGCCCACGTTGGCGTAGGTGGAGATGGGAGTTATAGCCCACATTCCAGGGGGTGCCAAGGATTGCTGGAGCCGCAAGAAGCTGGAAGATGCAAGGAAGGAGCTTTCCTGGAGGCTTTGGCGGGAGCCCAGCCTCTCATCTTAGTGATTAGCTGCATGTCAACACCTTGATTTCAGACATGTGGCCTTCAGAACTGTAAGAAATAAATTTCTAGTGTTCTAAGCTGCCCAGTTTGTGGCACTTGGTTACAGCAGCTCCAGAGGACTGATGCATCATCCTCTTTACAAACTTAGTTTAGCTCAGCCAGTGGTTCTGACACTTGAGTAAACGTCAGAACCACCTGATGGGTTTGTGAAATCCAGACAGCCCTTCCCACCCCCAGAGTGCCTCATTCTGTAGGTATGAATGGGCCTAATAATTTTGCATTTCTAGCAAGTGCCCAGGGGATGCTGAAGCTGCGGGTTCAGGGACCACACTTTGAGAACTGCTTATCCAGGTCATGCTATCTTTTTCTTTTTCTCCTCTGTTGCCCTAGCTGGAGTGCAGTCATGTGATCATAGCTCACAGCAACCCCGAACTCCTGGGCTCAAGGAGCTCCTCCTGCCTCAGCCTCACAGTAGCTGGGACCACAGGTGCCCCCTCCACCCACAATACCTGGCTAATTTTTTTTTTTAGTAGAGACGGAGTCTCAAGTTGGTCTTCAACTCCTGGGTTCAAGCCACCCTCTTGTCTCCACCTCCCAGAGTAGCTAGGATTACAGGCATGAGCCACCTCGCCCAGCCCCTATAAAATTTGATTTATAGGCTCGGCGCCTATGGCTCAATGGGCTAAGGCACCAGCCACATACACCTGAGCTGGCAGGTTCAAATCCAGCCCAGGCCCACCAAACAACAATGATGGCTGCAACCAAAAAATGGCCAGGCATTGTGGTAGGTGGGTGTAGTCCCAGCTGTTTGGGAGGCAGAGGCAGGAGACTTGCTTGAGACCAGGAATTGGAGGTTGCTGTGAGCTGTGATGCCACAGCCCTCTATCCAGGGTGACAGCTTGAAGCTCTGTCTCAAAAAAAAAAAAAAAGCTCCACTTCATACCTGCCACTAGCAGCAGGGTCTGCCTGGTTGCCATCCTCCCTCACAGGACACGATGTTTTGTGGCCAGCAGATTTTTGCACATCCCTCCCTGGACCTGGGATCTGCAACCTGAATGATATTATAATACCATATACACATATTATAATATCATTATAATATAATATCATAATATCATTACACCCATAATATGTTTATAAGGTATTATAATATCATTATAATGCAAAGTTTAAAACCTCTCAAGTAGGGCGGCGCCTGCTGCTCATCAAGTAGGGCACCAGCCCCATATACCGAAGGTGGTGGGTTCAAACCCGGCCTTGGCTGAACTGCAAAACAAAAAAATAGCCGGGCATTGTGGTGGGCGCCTGTAGTCCCAGCTACTCAAGAGGCTGAGGCAAGAGAATCGCCTAAGCCCAGGAGTTGGAGGTTGCTGTGAGCTGTGTTACACCATGGCGCTATACCAAGGGTGATAAAGTCAGACTCTGTCTCTACAAAAAAAAAAAAAAAAACCTCTCAAGTAGGGTGGCACCTGTGGCTCAGTAAGTAGAGCGCTGGCCCCATCTACCAAGGGTGGTGGGTTCAAACCCAGCCCCGGCCAAAGTGCATCAAAAAATAGCCAGGCGTTGTGGTTGGCGCCTGCAGTCCTAGCTAGTCAGGAGGCTGAGGCAAGAGAATTGCCTGAGCCCAAGAACCGGAGGTTGCTGTGAGCTATGTGACGCCACGGCACTCTACCAAGGGCAACAAAGTGAGACTCTCTCTCTAAAAAAAAAAAAACAAAAAACACTTGAGTAAAAATTTTGTTTAATTAATTTATTTATTTATGTTGAGACTGAATCTCACTGTGCCCTGAGTAGAGTGCCGAGGCATCACAGCTCACAGCAACCTCAAACTCTTGGGCTCAAGAGATTCTCCTGCCTCAGCCTCCTAAGTAGCTGGGACTATAGGCGCCCGCCACAACACCCAGCTATTTTTTGTTGCAGTTGTCACTGTTGTTTAACTGGTCCGGGCTAGTTTCGGACCCGCCAGCCTTGGTGTTATGTGACTGGCACCCTAACCACTGTGCTATGGGATCCAAGCCCAAGTAAAAATTTTAAATGTATATCGGCTATTTATATATATGTGTGTGTGTGTGTGTAATGTACATTTAAATATACATATATGTGATATTCAGAAAAATCTCCCAGATCAAGGATTTTCTTTAAATCCACATTCTTTTCTTTTTTTTAATTTTTTTTTATTTTTTAATGATAACTCCTATTTTTTTGTTTTTACATTTTTTTTTTTGAGACAGAGCCTCAAGCTGTCACCCTGGATTGAGTGCTGTGGCATCACAGCTCACAGCAACCTCCAATTCCTGGGCTTAAGCGAGTCTCCTGCTTCCGCCTCCCAAGTAGCTGGGACTACAGGCGCCCACCACAACGCCCGGCCATTTTTTGGTTGCAGCCGTCATTGTTTGGCAGACCCGGGCTGGATTCGAACCCGCCAGCTCAGGTGTACGTGGCTGGTGCCTTAGCCCGTTGAGCCACAGGCGCCGAGCCGTTTTTACATTTTTATTTATTAATTATTTTTGGCTGGGGCTGGGTTTGAACCTCCCACCTCCAGTATATGGGGCCGGCGCCCTACTCCTTCGAGCCACAGGTGCCTTCCTTTTCCAGTGTTTTTTATTGTTAAATCGCTGCCTTACTTGGAATTAATTTGTTTTCCGCTATGGAATAGGGAAAAGATCCAGTTATCCCAAGCCACTATATTTCCAATCCTTTTCCCAGGGATTGAAGCAACCATTTTTTGTTTTTTTTAGTTTTTTGTTTTTTTTTTTAATTTTAATTTTTTTTTTTTTTTTTTTTTTGAGACAGAGCCTCAAGCTGTCACCCTGGATAGAGTGCCATGGCATCACAGCTCACAGCAACCTCTAATTCCCAGGCTCAAGCGAGTCTCTTGCCCCCGCCTCCCAAGTACCTGGGACTACAGGCGCCCGCCAC
>CAUYRH010080102.1:0-20004 GCA_963574655.1 Perodicticus potto | reverse complement strand
TGATGAAGGACAAAGCATAGCAGAAGGAAACCAGGAAGAAACAAACCCTCAGGTTCATGATGGTCGGGTAGTGTAGAGGCTTGCAAATGGCCAGGTATCGATCCAAGGACATGGCAGCCATGAGGAAGAAAAGTGTTGCCCCAAGAAATAAAGAAGAAAAGGTTTGTGTGAGACAAGCAGTAAAGGGAATTGCTTGCCTTCCTAAAAGAAAGATGACCAGCAATTTAGGAATAACCGTAGTAATTAAACAGCATTCACAGAAGGAGAAACTGCTGAGTAAAATGTACATTGGTGTGTGGAGGCGATGGTCGGCCCAGGTGATGGAGATGATGAGGATGTTTCCTGTGAGGGAGGCCAGGTACGCCAGCAGGTGTACCAGGAACAGGACGTTTCCCAGGTGCTGGACAGCAGGGAACCCCTCCAGGATGAACTCCTGGACGGCTGTCTCATTCCTCCTCTTTACCATTGTTTCTATTTCTCTGTTGGTCATCAACTCTCTCTGATCCTTTAGGCAGATTATCTATTAGCTAATAGCATAATTGAAAAATGAAGAATTAAATTGATGGCCACTATTCAAAAAAAGAAAACTATTAGTTTTCCTTAGTTACTATTCTGAATGAAGATCATTTTCTATGTTTAAATATTCTATTTCTTTTATTTTATTTGCTCAATATAAAATGCCATATGATTTAAATGTAATTCTTACATAGCAATGGAGTCCATATCTCTAAAGTACCTTCTACTTGAATTATGGGTGCCAAGAAACCGTTTATATACCTGGACTAGTAACCCTGATTAGGTCTTAAAAGTGCATTTGTGAAATATTCCTTTTGACGTAAACCTCAAAATTTAAACATTTGATTTAAGTATGTTATAATTTTCAATACTAACAAAATACTGTGCATTGACCTAATATAGAAAGTTAGATCAATGTTAGAAATGAAGATTTTCACAATTTACCTTCCCAGGCTTATTATTAGCGTTTCACATTTATGCTTTTAGCTTTAATCTGAATGCTTCACAGATGAATTCAAATCTAAACATAATTCTACTACAGCATCATATTAATCAGGCAACTTTTCCAAATCTGAGAACATTATGCTAATCCAGTTAAATCCATTATAGCATTATGCAATCCATAGGTTTGCAGAGAAAAGGGTTAGGGTTGCAGAGAAAAGCTTCAAGGAGTTTTTTGCTGCTATAATAATCCTATTTAAATAAAAAAACAAAAAAGTTCCAACTTGTCAGAAGTCTGCCTGTATAACAAACTTGAACTTTCATATCTAAATATTCGTAATCATATGTAGCTGTATTAAACATCAATATTTAGTTTTGAAAGGAAAAGATAATTTAGTTGAATTTAGATGGCAAGAATGTATATCATGTATCCAGCGACCAAGTTTCCATTTTTATGCATATAACTACTTTCTAGTAGTCCAGCTGCCATGGCCAGGACATGTAACTATAGTGTTGAGACACCCTGGCAGTTTCCAGACACCAGTGTACAATCATTTGCCATATGCTACTTTTTCTTTAACTACATACTGATTTTGCTTACAAGCTAATAGTCTCAATAGATCATATGTGGTTCAAACTTTTGGTCCTGTTGTCCTACTTGGCCCACAGAACTTTAAATGAGCCAGAGTTTGCTTATACATATAATAAGATGTACAATAAAAAACCACTACTGCTACTGATAAAATTCAGGCTATTAAGGAGGATGTGTTTCCTAAATTGAAATTTTAATGAAATGGCTAACATAGATCTGAGAGGTAGATAATCCCTTAAAGTGTTGTATCTTTTATGAAATAAACTTCAAATATTAGCTAACTAGATCAGTGAAGTAATTTCCCCCTTTGCTATTCTAACTCCGTTTTGTTTATTTTGAAGATGATTAATATTTTAATTCTTTAATTGTAGCAGAAAATTATAACATTAGAAAATGTTCTCTATCTGGAGAGTAACAGCGAACCAAACTTATCAATTAGGGAACCATTTCAGGTATGTTGAGAGGTGACTTATTCTGTAGTAACTATGCTTCAATTGCCATGCGGTAAACCCAGAAACAATCCACTTCAACTTCGGAAGTTTGGATTGGAAACACTTCTTTAATGACTATTCAGTTAAATGTTCAGATCCAAGCTCTTGCCAGAAGATCAGATCTCTGCCATTTATACTGGAATGTTTCTGAAGACATTCTATTCCTTCAGTTAACTCTACACACTCTGTGCTTGAATCTCCAGCGCAATGATAGACAATGTAACACAGAAGGCTTCGCCTTAGAAAATACACCTTTTAAGGGCAAGACACGATTGTAAGAGGGTCTTTACCTAACAAATGCAATCAGTGTAACCTGATTTCTTGTACCCTCAATGAATCTCCAACAATAAATTTAAAAAAAAAAAAAAGAAGGAAAATACGATCCTGCAATGACATGCCTTGAGTTGAACGTCTAGTCTTTCAAAATTAAGGCTATTTCTCCTTTCAAATGGTAAGTGTTCTTGAATGAGTTAATAATAAAGTCGCAGAATTGAAAGCAGTTGTAACTTTGAGTTTTCAACACAATGTTTTCCATCTCTCAAGTCTGACACAGAATGAACTACTGGACTGCTATCTTATTCCTCCTCTTGATAATGATTTCTATTTCTCTTTCTCTCATCAACTCTCTTTGATCTTCTTTGAAGAATGAGGAATTTAATTCGTGGTCACAAGTGAAGAAAAGAAAACACTCTTTGCTTGCAGTTACTACTCTTAATGAAGAATCATTTTCTGTGTTTAAATATTTCATTTAAAAGTACTTGGTTTTGTACCTCTGTTAAATAGTGAAAATTGAAGGTTTGTCTGTTTGTTTGTTTGCTTTGGTGAAACCTATTGCTTTTGAGAAAAATATTGTTATGCATTTTTATGTTGTGGAAAATAATATCATTGAATAATACTCCATAAAAGGTAAACTACAAATTAAAATCACAAGCTTTTGCATACAAGAATAATAACACTAACCAATTATAATGACAGTTGTCATCCCATAGAAAATATTCTTTCATGGGGTCACAGCATAGGTTTCTATATTTCTGGTTTGACGTGTTTCTATTACTCTCTTTCAACCAACCCTTGAATTTCCTGAAGCCCATTTAGCTTGAATTCTTTGTTCAAGACCCTCCAATGAGCAGGAAAGCTCATTCTCATAATATTCATAACTACCCAGCCCCTGCATTTAAAAGAAATCATGTCTAAAGATGGAAGAGTAATAGTTACATGACTTTGTTTTCTGACTCAATGGATAAACATACAATGGAGAGTTGGGGTCCCTCTCCTTGTATCCAAATAGCAGAATGTGCTTCCTTCTGGCATTAGTCATAAATTATTGTTAAACTTTCCCTTTCTTTCCGGAATATTGTTACACTGGAAGATTCTGGTGTGGTTGGAATCACACTTGCCCACTGCAATCACTAGAGGAATATTAATTGTGTTAGTAAGCAATACCCAGCCAGAAACCACATGAACTGATGCCGTATCTTTGCGGAAGGGATTCTATTAGAAGTGCTCTAGTGAATCAGATAGTATAATTAAATGGTATTTCATTTAGATCTTGGATTTGGCTATACCTATTGCTTAAACTATACATGATACACTACACTGGCTTAAACATAACAAGTCTCTGGTTGAAATAGTTGACCCATTAGACTCCAAATCATTTCCATGGTTAAGTACTCACCAAGAAGTAGCTCATAGGAAACTGCTTCTTCAATCATGTGCCTCCTTTTTCTTCAAAAAAAAAAAAAAAACAACAGGATTGTTCTTCTTAGCTAATGGAAAAGAAAAAGAAAAAAAACACTCTTGAGATGCAACTATCTTTGACTTATAAAAATGTCCATGAATGACTTATGTCCTAAACCAATCAGATATAATTAAGGCTAATTATTTACAAGAAAGACAGAGATTTCCAAACCCTGGAGGGCTAAAGTCAGAGTTTTCCCTTATGTTGATCTGACTGATAAGTTCTAGACCATCATGATGCCCAAATCTGCACTAGCATTTTCTGGTGTGACTCTTTAGAATTCCTGAGCATATTCATATTTATTCCATAGAACATTTTGACACAGTCCCTCCTGAACATCAAATGCAGTTGGCTGTGATTCATCTCAAAAGAGACTCAGGTTAAAGAGACAATAAAGATCAAATTTCCTTGCTCATAGACCCTATCACTCACTTTCCCATCAACTAGCTGCTCTTCACCTATCTGAGTAGATGAGCATCATTGCAGTCATAAATGGAAATAAATGTAAATGCCCTGAGGATCAATTTACCACAGGGTTATTTATCATACCAAATGAGGACATACAAGGTCCAAAACAACAAACCCCTGAATCACTCAGACTTCATTAGAGGAGCATAGAAATAGGAAGAGAACTAAAAATCACAACAGATTCCCAGGGGACTGTTAATTGTTCATTGCTGAGAAGGGAAATTTCAGTAGAAGTGTATTATAATTACTGTGTCACTGAGTGGTATGATAACCACTACTCACAGCTAGTCATCACATTCCCACTTCACCATAAATTTCCTTGTGCACCTTCCCAGTCAATATCCCACCCCAAGAGAAATGATTATTTTAATTTCTAGCATAAAAAATTACTTTCCCTTGTTTTGAATAGAACACAATATGTGTTTCTTTCTCGCCTTTTTTTTGTTTTGTTTTTTTTCTCAATGGGTTTCTGAGATCAATCTCTGGTCTTTTGACTATCAGTGATTTATTTTTCATACTTCTTTGCGGTAGTTAGTACATTGTAGAACTCCAACACAGTTTTTAATTGTTCCAGTGAAGGGCATTTGTGCCTTTTCCAGTTCAGCACCAGTCCTATTTATTATAGGATAAGTCTTAATACTTGCTATAAAAAATTGCAAAATAGTTTCCAAATGGATCTAGACTCTCAGCAGCAATGCATGAGAATCCAAGTTGCTCCATAGTCTCATCATCACTTGGTCTTGTAAGACAGTTGTCCCACACTTCTTGGTACAAGGGACCAGTTACATGGAAGCCAACTTTTCCATGGAATAGGAAGTGGGGGAGGGCATAGTTTGGGGATAATTCAAGTGCATTACCTTTATGGTACCAAAATTTCTATTTTTTTCTTTTTTCTTTTTTTTTTTTTTTGTTTTTTTTTTTTTTGCAAGTTTCGGCCAGGGACAGGTATGAACCCACCTCCTCTGGTATATGGGGTCGGGGCCCTACTCCTTGAGTCACAGGTGCCACCCTATTTCTTATTTCTATTACATTATAAGCTATAATGAAATAATTATACAACTTGCCATATGGGAGAATAAATGGGAGCCTTGAACTTGTTTTCCTGGAACTACAAGCTCAGGTCATTGGGCATTAGATTCTCCTAAGGATCACACAACCTAGATCCCTCATCTGCTTCCATTTGTGAAATATCCCTTAAAGTCTTTGGTTCTTTTAAAAAAATTATGGTTTCTCTCTTTTTATGATTGTTTTAAGGAATTGTTTCTGCATTCTCTATAAATACTTTGTTGGATAAATATAGATATGGTATTGAATAGCTTCTCCCGATGGATTGAGTGAAATTCTGGAATATCTGAGATGAAGGGATTTCTAGGATATGGAAATTCCAGTTTTAAAAGTGGGAGAATCCAAGGCAATCCAGGATGGTTGGTCACCCCACTTTCCAGTCCATGGCTTGTTTCTCCCAGTTCTAATGATGTCTTTTAATGGATAGAAATTGTTCATTTTAACTATGGAAAAATTATCAGTCTTTCTTTTTTGGTTAATTATTTTTGTATACCATTTAAGAAATTTTTTCATAAGTCACGGTCTTAAAGAGATCCTCCTTCGTGCAATTTGTCTTTTCACATTGAGTCTACGATACACATCAAATTAATTTTTACGTATAGTGCGATGTGTGGTTCATGTTGTTTTTTTACTTTTGGATATCTAATTAACCAAGCACCATTTATTTAAAAAATTATTGGTTTCCCAACTCAGTTCTGGTGGAGACTTTTTCAAACATCAGATGAAAATTTATGCACATGTCTATCTCTGACCCCTCTGTTGAATTTTATGGGTTTATTTTTCCATTTATTTGCTTACCAATGCTATACTTTGAGGATCATTAGAGCTTTATAATAAATCTTTATTTCTGATAAGGTAAGTCCTCCAATTTATCTCTTCTTTTAATCAATATTGCCTTGAAAAATTCAGGTGCTTTGAATGTCCATATATACTTTTTAACCCACTTACCAGTTGTGACAAAAATTGTCTAACAATTTTACTGAGAATGTGTAGAAACTATAGATCATTCTGAAGAGAATTTATAACTTAATAATAAAGAGTTTACCCATAACTGAACATGGTTTTTCCTTCCATTTTTTCATACCTCATTTATTTAATTTTTCTCTGTAACGTATTTAAATTTTTTATGTAGAGTTCTTGCAGATATTAGAAATGTTTCTAGACATTTCACATGTATGGATGTTATTGTAAATGATATTGTTTTAAATTTTTATTTAATATCTTCTTAGTTTTTACTGGTATATAGAAATACTACTGGTTTGTTTATTATTAAGTTTGTTTATTATTTCTAATATTTTAATTATAGATTCTTTTGCATTTTCTATTTACCAAACTCTAAAGACAGTTTTATTTTTCCAATTTTAATAAATTTTATGTCTTTTCTTTATGTCATTGCCCTGGCAAACACCTCTAGTGTCATGTTGGGTATATGAGGTTTGACAATTAAGTTCATGAACTCATCCTACAAAAGGTTCTACATACCTGATGCTGGATATCGCTGTAGTCCCCTTCAAGGTATTCCTCCTGAATACCATGGGAAGGGATGCACCAATGCCAGTGTGTCATTCACCCTTCAAAGCAATTTTGGAACTCTTTTTCTGGAATAACTATCAGAGCTGTCATTGTACGAGGTCTAACAATTAAGTTTGAGAACTTGCCACCAAGCACTTACATTGGTAGCACTGTACAAACAACTCAGTAAAGTTTCATAGCCGTGGTATATCAGTGTCTCACAGCTACAGTCATATCAACACATGGAAGTGGCTTTTTCGGTGGCATTCATTATTGCTGTGTGTTTTGTGTGCCATATGACAGCAGCTCAAAGGAATTATTAATAAGATTGCTGTTATCTTTTATTTACAAAGTGATTGCATATAAAACAATAAAACATTATATAGCTATGCAAATGTCAATAATCCTGTCTACTGAACACACTGTATTTAAAAATATGATAATGATTATAATACTATGGTTGACTTTGAGGAACACATAGGTAGCACGGACATCCCATGACAGGTGAGTTTGCATGCTTTATCTCTTTTGTTTCTCAAAAAAACAAGAACAGGCAGGTCCCATTGTTATCTTCACTTTAAAGATAGGAAAGTTCAACGGGGTTGAACTTAGGTCCTGCTGACTCAAGCACCAACTCTCTGGCTCACATTGCTATTCTATGTGGTCTTCCTCTCAGGCAGATGGAAAACTTAATCTTAGGGGGGACGATGGGTGGAGGAGGGTGATTGGTGGGATCACACTTACGGTGCATCAAGGGTACAAGTGAAAATTACTAAATGTAAAATATAAATGTCTTCATACAGTGATTAAAAGGCCATGAAGGCTATGTTAAATAGTTCAATGAAAATATTTCAGATTGTATATAAAGTCAGCACATTG
Organism: Perodicticus potto; assembly: GCA_963574655.1. Classification (NCBI taxonomy): domain Eukaryota; kingdom Metazoa; phylum Chordata; class Mammalia; order Primates; family Lorisidae; genus Perodicticus; species Perodicticus potto. The sequence goes on along the minus strand of CAUYRH010080102.1, from coordinate 12,302 downwards.
TGCCCCATGATTGCACCAATGTACACAATTATAATTTAATAAAAATTTTAAAAAAAAAAAGAAAAACTTAATCTTATGTTCCCCTAGAAGTTTCACACTCACTTTGATCTTTTTTTTTTTCCTGTGTCTCAATTTTATTATATATAAGATGGGGATTTTTTTTTTTATTTCAGGGTTTTGTGATGGTATACACAACAGGTCACAATTTTTTAGGTAGAGTCCTTCTCGTAGTTGTGTCCCACACCCAAAGGTGTGCCATACACCCCTAACCTTGGACCTTTAAGTGGGAGCACACCAATATCTCCTCACCACTATCACCTCTCCCCACTCCCTCATTCCCCCTCTTCACAAACTTAGAATTAAGTTTTTCTCCTATGTGGGCATATTTTAGATCATCTACTGGCTTCATAATAAAATTGAGTACATTAGATAGTTGCTTTTCCATTCTTGTGATACTTTACTAAGAAGAATGTGTTTTCAATTCCATTCAGGTTAATAAAAAAGATGTAAAGACTCCATCTTTTCCTATGGCTGAATAGTACTCCATGGTATACATATACCACAACCATTCCTGAGTTGATGGGCATTTGGTTGTTTCCACATCTCGATAATTATAAAGTGACCCTCAAGAAACATTCTAGTGAAAATGCTTTATTATTTTTTTTTGTAGTTTTTTTTTTTTTTGGTTGGGGCCAGGTTTGAACCTACCACCTCTGGTATGTGGAGCCAGCACCTTACTCCTTGAGCCACAGGCGCCACCCTCCATTATTTCTTTTTTAATTTAACAGATATTTACAAGTGTCCTACTGTGTGTCCAACATTGCATTAGATTCTAATAATTCAAAGGTAGAAAATCCTTGCCCTTGGGGAACTTAGAATCTAGTGTAATATTTATTCGTTTTTTCATTCATTCATGTAAGTATTTACTATATGCCCACGTGTTGTGGGGATACGGCAACAACAACAACAAAAAACACAAGACTCTCAGATGATGGAATTACATTCTAGTGGGGTAAAAAGAAGACCAAGGGCAAAGGTCTGGAGGCAGCTGTGAGCATGGACAGATCAAAAGGGACAAGACATCAGTGGTGGTCCCCTTCCACTCTGATAGTGATGTATTACATTTTCTCAATTTTTCCTAAAAGATTATGCAAATAGTCTCTTCTTTCCAAACAGATTGCCACCTTAAACCTTTCCAGTGCATTAGTTGTGAATATGCCACTAGATTTGTGTGTACCTGTTTCTCAATTTGTGATTGGAATCCTGGTTTCTTTCAGGTTTTGTTTAAAGGGATGGTGGCATTATTATTTTTTTTTAAGTCTTTAAAATATACAGTTCAAACAGGGGTGAAAAGCTTCAAACAGACCACCTGTAATTCTCACTAAGTTAACCTAAACCCAGCATGTGGGGAATCTTCAGGTCCCAGACCTAGAGCCTGAGCAGCAAAGTCAAAAGTAACTACAACTATAGGACTACAACTCCCAGAAGACACTGGGGGCACACCCTCCGCGCACGCTCAACTTTGGTGATTGCAGAGGATAGAACGCTCGAGGGGCGGGGCTTTGGTCTGGACCGCGAATCGGGGCGTGTCCATGGGCGTGGCTAGAGGGGGCGGCGCTGTCGGCGCGGCCCGGAACACGCTAGTGGAGCGGAAGATGGCGGCCGCAGCGGCGGCTGCAGCCGGGACCCCAGTTGGGCTGAGGCGGAGGACCCGCCAGCTCTGACCTCGCTCTGGCTCCGGTGCGCGCGGCTGAGCGTGTGCGAGGCCCCGCGCGTCGGGCAGGGGCGGCGGCGGCCACTGCGCGCCGCCCTGAGGAACGTCCCGGCGGCGGCGCGGCTGCGGCAGAGGAGAGAGCCGGCTCCGGGCCTCCGCGACCTACTGCTCCCCCGACCCCCCGCCTCCTCGGGGGGGCGGCGGCGGCGATGTTCTCGGTCCTCTCGTACGGGCGGCTTGTGGCCCGCGCCGTGCTCGGCGGCCTCTCACAGACCGACCCCAGAGCCGGCGGCGGCGGCGGCGGTGGCGGCGGCGATTACGGGCTGGTGACGGCCGGCTGCGGCTTCGGCAAGGACTTCCGTAAGGGCCTTCTCAAGAAGGGCGCGTGCTACGGGGACGACGCGTGCTTCGTGGCCCGGCACCGCTCCGCTGATGTGCTCGGTAAGTCCCTCGCATGGGTACCCCCCACCCCAGCCCCGGATCCGCCTCCAGGGGACTTCCCCGCGCGGGGCTTCCCCAGTTCCTCCGGGCGGCGAGAGGAGCCAGAGAGCTCACATGTAGGGAGCGCTTACTATGCGCCAGGCGCCGCGCCAAGAGCTCTGAGGCGCGTTTTCCGCTGGAACACCCCCGTCTTAGAGATGAAGAAACTGGGGTGCAGAGCGCTCTAGCCACGTACCAAGGTCACAGTCTGAGAATGTGATCAGTCTGTCCGATCCAGAGCCACATTCTTAGTTACTTGGCTGTGCCGGCCCGCGGCGACCTCCTCACCTCTGTCGGTGACACCTGCAGGTTCCTAACCTCGCACTGGTTCCCTCCCTCTTCGCTCTTAGTGCCCCGGTGATCCCTTCTGCTTCGCGTGCTCTTGACGCCACAGCCCGGCCACAGGCTGCGGGATCCCGAGCAGACACACTCTTGAGCCGTATTCTTTCGCCGCCTGGATCGTGACCAAATCTTCCATCCTTTTCGGAGTCGCAGCAGTGGGGGCTGCTGGCTTTGTGGGAAAACTCATTGCACATTCTCCCAAACTGATTTTGCCCACTTGTGGTCACTTGGAAGGTAACAGGGTTAGTCTCCTTGACCCAAAATAGAGTGGCTGAACCTGCTTGTAGACTGCAGCCAAAAAAGCTTTGAGAATTGGTCAAAGCCTTTTCAGGCCACAGGTGCTTCGTAAGGCCTATTCTAGTTATACCCTTGGGGGCAGGAGACTAGGGACAGAGCTTGCAGAAAAGGCTAAATAAAATTGACATGCAATCAGAAACTTAACCATAATGTACATCTTTGGAGACTTTTGTGTATACCATAGTATATGCCATTAAAGTTTTTTTCATAAATCACTTCCTTTGAAGTTGAAGGACATGTTGTCATTGAATTTGGGTTCAAATGTCACTTTGGTTTCACTTCTCAGGTGAGACCGAGTTTTGGGTTACTTTAAATTTCATGTGTTGAGGGTAAGTTTGGCATTGGAACAAATGGTTCCATAACTTTTTTATGACAGTAATTATTTTTTTAATCTGATGTCAGAATAATTGCCAAGTCTTTTTTGTTCTACCACATGTAGTGTTTGTGAACATGGGACTGGAAAGGTTGTACACAGTTTAATTTATGAATGACCCATTACCTGGCTTGAAAACAAATCATTTAGTGTTTAGGCAATGCTATTAATATTCACCTTTGAAAGAGAAGGTTTGGGAGCTTGTGGACTGAAATTGTAGGGATACACTCTGAAGTTAGCATGACCAACTCTGTGTTTTTTGAAGGACTATCAGTAGCTATCTTTTCCCAGTGCATTTAGAAGTGCTTCACTCAAAGAGCTTGTGACCTGTCCTGCTTTTTTTAATTTGCATTCATAATTCAACAGGATGGGGGATGAGGGTTCACTTTTTTTTTTTTTTTTTTTTGGTCGAGGCAGAGTTCTACCCTATGCCCTGAGCGGAGTGCCGTGGCATCGCAGCTCACTGCAACCTCAGACTCTGGCTGTGGGCATCCTGCCGCCTCAGCCTCCGAGGCCGCTGGGATTACAGGCGCTCTCGCTGCGCCCGGCCGGGTTTTTCCATTTTTTTTCATGAGTCAGGGTCTTACTGTCGCTCAGACAAGCCTCGAACTCCTGAGCTCAAGCAATCGTCCCACGTCAGCCTCCCACAGTGCTGGGATTACAGGTGTGAGCCACCGCACCCTGTGAGGGTTGACCTTTTAAGTCTGCTGTATGCTGGATTTTGTGAAAGATCTCTGATTTGGTTGATGATTTGGGGTTTACCTTAGGATATGGAGAACTTTGATCGAACTCATTCTAAAAAAGTATAAAATAATTTCATGGTCTGGCATCCTGGCAGAAACCTGGCCTATGTTGATGCTCAGCTTTGTCACTTAGTAGTTATGTGATTTGTGGTCTGGAGCAGAGCCTGTCTTCATTTTCCTTATCTAGACTAGTGGATTGAGGGAGTGAACTACCTGGTCCTAAGCTCTATAGCTTCTGCTTATCAGATCCTAGTTCTCTTTTGTTTTGAAAAGATGGTACCCGTTGTTATTTTGCACTGCAAATAACAGGCATTACTTCCTATCTCATTCATATAGACACTCTTTGGTAGATTTCTTCTGTTTCATAAGTAGGACTAAACCAGTAGTTCTTAGCTTTCCTTGGTTCACAGCCTCTGAGGATCAAGGACTCTTGCCTCAGAAGAACGTGCACATAGACAGAAGCTTTCAGGGACTTCAGTGACTGTATGAAGTCCATTGATGTACCGCCTAGAAGCCCATGCATGGGTATTGGATTAAGAACCCTAGGTCTATACACTTTTTTTTTTTTTTTTGCGGTTTTTGGCCGGGGCTGGGTTTGAACCCACCACCTCTGGCATATGGGGCCAGCGCCCTACTCCTTTGAGCCACAGGTGCCGCCCCCCCCCTTTTTTTGAGACAGAGTCTCAGAGTGCTGTGGCATCACAGCTCACAACAACCTCAAACTCTTGGGCTTAAGCTGTTCTCTTGCCTCACCCTCCCAAGTAGCTGGAACTACAGGTGCTTGCCACAACGCCTGGCTATTTTTTGGTTGCAGTTGTCATTGTTCAGCAGGCCCAGGCTGAGCTCCAACCCTCCAGGCTTGGTGCATGTGGCCGGTGCCCTACTCACTGAGCTACGGGTGCCGAGCCACTATATGCTTCTTGAAAGGAATGCCACCAGTCACAGACAGGTCGTTGTTTATATGACCAAGGGATGGTCTTTAGCCACATTTGACGAATACCAAGCATGAACATATATGGAAATGGTGGGGTTGGGGACAGAGGACAGGTTGTCTAGGACTGTCCTGTTATGGAGGAGCTCTTCCAGAAAACAATCTTGGGAGCCACCTGAAATAACTTCATGAGTTGGCCTCATTTGATCCTTGGCTCCCATGAACCCGTTCATATGATGGTGACTTCTATTTTATTGATACCGTTCCACCACAGGATGATCTGATTAGTTCTTGCTATGAAAGAGGTGATGAATCTCAGTGAGTCTTTAATACTGCTTTCTACTAGAAGATGGAGTTATAATCTGGATTACATTAAAAGGCTATGTTGAGAACTAAAGCTATGTTGAATTTCATTGCTTTTGAACCTTTTGGTTCTATAGAAAATTCATTTTCTTTGGCTCAATACTATATTTATTGCCAAGTGTCTGTGCAATACAGATTATTTATTGTGGTCCTCTAGGACTCCTTGACTGGAAGGAAGTCTGTTTATTTCTTTTTATATGAGAAAGAGAAAGCTGTTTTGTTTCTTTAGTTTAAAATTGATCTGTCCTATTAGTCATACAGTGACTAATAGTACTTTGTGCTTCACAACATTTTTGTAGAGTCCCCAGCGGATTTTTTTTTTGGAAAAACCAACTATGGTGGGTGTGGTAAGACATAAGAACCACTCCTATCATCCTGTAGAAAATTGGCAGAGGTGCTTTCTCTTTTATGAGGTCCAACAGGAGTGAACCAGTCCCAGCAGGAGCTATGTACATTTTTCTTGTTTCTTCTTCCCTGTGGCTAATCCCAAGTTCTCTTATTACTGTATATGCCTTGGCCTCCTAGGTACACAAAAATATGAGAGCTGCCTAGTGTAATCACTGGGTTTCCAATAGCTCTAAGCTATTTATCAATAGAATCAAAGACTATTGAGAATTGTAAGACTTAGAATCACTGGAGAGGAACCAGGCTTATATTGTGTCAAATGACATCCCTAAGGTTACTGCACTAGTTTTTGACAGAACTGGGACTAGCACCTAGATTCCTCATCCCATCCTCTTTTACAGTACTGGTCAAATTTACTTGATGACATAGGAATTCAGAACCAATCCATCTCCTGGTACTTTATCCTTCTGATGCATTTCCCACTTATGTGTACACAATGTGTATGTGTGTGTGTTGAATATGTTTATAACTTCTTTATTCACTCTGACTCATAACTGAGATCTGAAATCCAACAAAAACTCCTCTGCATGCTAGACCACAGTTTACAGAAAACACTTATTTTAAAAATGGCAGCATGGTCTATGCCTTGTAAATTCTGACCTTTGAATATTGAGTTGTAAAGCAATTCTTATAAAACTGTTGGATGTTTATTTAAGCTTTGGTTAAACTTGAAACATAAAAGTGAAATTGAAACAATTTCATATTCCTGCCTTTGAATCTGATTTTGACTGTGGTCAGACTTTTGGAGTGTTTTTGTGAGTAATGTCAGTCTTAAAAGTAGTTTTAAAGTATAAAGAGTATGGGCGGTGCCTGTGGCTCAGTGAGTAGGGCGCCAGCCCCATATACTGAGGGTGGCAGGTTCAAACCCAGCCCCAGCCAAACTGCAACAAAAAAATAGCCGGGCGTTGTGGTGGGTGCCTGTAGTCCCAGCTACTCAGGAGGCTGAGGGAAGAGAAACGCCTAAGCCCAAGAGCTGGAGGTTGCTGTGAGCTGTGAAGCCATAGCACTCTACCGAGGGCGATAAAGTGAGACTCTGTCTCTAAAAAAAAAAAAGAGTATAAAGATTATGTGAACAAAATTATTAAGATCTAAGTTTTACTTAAGAAGTGAATGGGTTAGGTAGAATTTGCAGTTTTTAAACAGTCATAATAATTTTAATATACTTGATAAAACCTTTATTCTTTTTTTTAGAGACAGAGTCTCACTTTGTCACCCTTGGTGGAGTGCTGTGGCTTCACAGATCACAGCAACCTCCAGCTCCTGGGCTTAGGCGATTCTCTTGTCTCAGCCTCCCAAGTAACTAGGACTACAGGTGCCCGCCACAATGCCCAGCTATTTTTTTGTTGAAATTCGGCTGGGGCTGGGTTTGAACCAGCCACCCTCAGTATATGTGGGTGGCGGCCTACTCCCTGAGCCACAGGCGCCCTCCTTTTTTTTTTTTTTTTTTGAGACAGAGTCTCACTCTGTTGCCCCAGGCTAGAGTGCAATGGCATCATAGCCCGGGCTCATACAATCCTCTTGCCTCAGCCTCCCAAGTAGCTGAGACTACAGGCACTTAATCACACCCACTTAATTTTCCTGTTTTTAGTAGAGACAGGGTATTTATTGCTCTTACTCAGAGTGGCCTCAAACTCCTGAGCTCAAGCATTACTCCTACCTCGGCCTCCCAAAGTGCTAAAATTACAGGTGTGAGCTGGCCAATACTTTTATTTTTAAAGTAATTTCATCATTGTTAATAGTTTCAGAGCTACTTTTCCTTTGTTCCCAAATCTTTAGAGATTCTCTAGCTTAGTTTTAAATTTTCATAACTTCCAGCTTCTCTCTCAGTTTGTTAATAATCTCTTAGGCCATTGCCAGAATCCCACAAAAGGGCAATGAACCCCTGATCTCCCACTTTTAATTCTACTCTATGTCTCATGTCTCCTGGACCATTGTTTCTAACTCTGTATTTCTTCAGAACTACTCTGTATTTCTTCATTTTGCTGGCAGTTTCCACAGGTCTTAGCGGACCCTGACCCCAGGGCAGGACCCCGACACCAAATAGCTGGGACTGCAGGCAAGTGCTACCATGCCCAACTGTCAGGATGGATTTTTTTTTTTTTGCAGTTTTTTTTGGCCGGGGTTAGGTTTGAACCCACCACTCCCAGCATATGGGGCCGGCACCCTACTCCTTGAGCCATAGGTGCCGCCCCCAGAATGGATTTTTTTTTTTTTTTTTTTTGTGACAGAGCCTCAAGATGTCACCCTGGATAGAGTGCTTTGGCATCACAGCTCACAGCAACCCCAATTCCTGGGCTCAAGCGAGTCTCCTGCCTCCGCCTCCCAAGTAGCTAGGACCACAGGCGCCCGCCACAACGCCCGGCCATTTTTTGGTTGCAGCCGTCATTGTTGTTTGGCGGGCCCCTGGGCTGGATTCGAACCTGCCAGCTCAGGTGTACGTGGCTGGCGCCTTAGCCCATTGAGCCACAGGCGCCGAGCCCCCAGAATGGATTTTTAAAAAAGCAATATGCAAACATTGGTTTCCTATTAAAAAAAAAAAAATTATGTCAAATATAAAGAAACAAATTGGTTTAAAATAAAAGGATGGATACAACAATGTGGATTAAAAAAAAATCTCTTAAAAGGATTCTGGATGACTCCTTGCAGAGCAATTAATTGAGTTTTAGAAGCATTATACTTTTTAGAAGATTTTTTCCTTGATCAGGTCTTTATTCAAATAGAAGATATATTTTTATAAAGAAATTTTAAATTGTAGCAGATAGGGACTTCTGTGGAGGTTTTTTGGTGGGGGAACCTGGGTGGGAGAAGGCTGTACCTTGAATTTTAGTAGTGCTTTATAAAACTGGGCAATACATGACCAGAATGGTTTCAACAGTATCCAAATGGAGTCGGTACTAATGTGTAATTAGGGAAGCACTATACTGGGTTAGAGTATGACCTACAATCATGTCCTTTGAGTAGATCGAACATTTATGTCCAGTTTAAGCCAAATGTTAAATTCATTTTAAATAGATCCTCATGCCTTTTAGATGGGACTTACAAGGACTTTAGATTCAGAATTTTTAGGAAAATGCTTTGGGAAAGTAAGTTGACAGTATTTTTTGCAGTTTTTGGCCGGGGTGGGGTTTGAACCCGCCACCTCCAGCATATAAGGCCAGTGCCCTACTCCTTTGAGCCATAGGCGCCACCTAGTTGACAGTATTTTATGTTTACAAAAATTTGACTTTTCAAACTAGAAATTTTAGTCAGTTGAAAATAGTGTGCCTTACTTTCAAATTTAACTGTTAATTTGTGGCCTCTTTTTAAGAAGTGCCTTGGGTCGTGATTTTTGTTATTAGTAATAAAATTTATGGGTTTGTCTTGTTTGGGAGTCATCATGTATTTAAAAAAATCCAATAAGGAGTTCTCTCTCTCCCTGACATCTAAAACTGTTTCTATTGTTGAAAACAGTTCACAAAATTGCATCTTATAAATCAAGACTCTCTATAAAAGCTGATGAACTGCAGAGGTCATTAAGCTAACCTACAACTTATTCATATAAACTTGAGTTGGCAGTTGGAACAGCTCTTTTCAGTTTAGTTTAAGATTTTTAAAGAAGAAAGGTGCTAAATGTTTTTGAATAAGATCCCAAACAGCCTGGGGGTGGGGGGAAGAGGAAAATGGTTCTTTAAGAAATAAAAATACTTCACTCTGTTTTTTCTAAGTCAGGTATTCAATATTTATCACAAAACACTATTCTATTCTAGTATCACCTTTGGGCTTGAACCTAGGTCTTTTGCTTGCTGGTCTAGTGCTTTTATTTATTTATTTATTTTTTGAGACAGAGCCTTAAGCTGTCACCCTGGATAGAGTGCTGTGGCATCACAGCTCACAGCAACCTCCAATTCCTGGGCTGAAGCGAGTCTCTTGCCTCCGCCTCCCAAGTTGCTGGGACTACAGGCGCCTGCCACAATGCCTGGCCATTTTTTGGTTGCAGCCGTCATTGTTATTTGGCGGGCTGGGGCTGGATTCAAACCCGCCAACTCAGGTGTATGTGGCTGGCGCCTTAGCTGGTTGAGCCACAAGCGCTGAGCCTGGTCTAGTGCTTTTAAATAAATGGTTCTGTTTTGTGCTTATAAAAGTTACACATGTTCAGAAGAGTACTATGTAAGACACCTGTAACTCATAACTCAGCTGTGGTTGGTGTGGTTCCCTCTAGCCTTTGTGTATATAATTGTATGTATACATGTTATTAAATAGCATTGAATTAATGTGTATTCTATTCTGTAATGCTTTTTTTTAAATGTAGGTTGACCGTGTTTCCATACTGATATGTATAACTGTATCATATTCTCCTGCACGTATAGTTCATATTCTCAATTTTCAAGTCCTTTGATATAAATATTACCATAGGTCCCTCCAGGAAATTTCTACTCATTTTCGCAACTGCTATGAAATTGCTCTCATAGGTAAGTTTATTGTTGATCTTGAGTCTGTCTCATTTAACGGTTTATAAACTTCCCAGATTCTAAAACAATTGTTTTTGAGGTGAAGAAGTTTGTAGTGGGAGAACAGTTCTAGAGCTGATTGAATTGTTGGTATGAATCCTAAGAACTACAAAATGGCTATAAAAAACTTTGCCAGAGACTACAAAAGTGACTTCCTACAAAGAGTGCTTTCTGTTAAAGGACCGAGTACTATTTTTACTCAGGTCAATTCCAACACAGTTTTGCACTGATTTTCTCTTACCCATTAACAGACTGTTTTGGTTTGTTTTTAGAGACAAGGTCTCACTTTCTGTTGCCCAGGCTTGAGTGCAGTCACTCAGTCATACCTCACTGTAACCTCAAACTCCTGGCTCAAGTAATCCTCCTACCTTAGTCTCTCAAGTAGCTGAAACTACAGTCACACACTACCATGCCTTGCTTTTTTTTCTTTTTCCTTTTTTTGCAGAGATGGGTCTTGCTGTGTTGCCCAGGCTGGTCTCAAATTCCTGGCCTCAAGCAATCCTCCCAAAGTGCCAGGATTCAGGCATGCACTACCATTCACAGCCAACTGTTGTGAAAAGAAAAATAATTTATCTCTTTTTGGGCTTCTATAATTTTACATTTTGATTTTTTTTTTTTTTTTTTGAGATAGAATCTCATTCTGTGCTTTGGGTAGAGTACTGTGGTGTCATAGCTCACAGCAACCTCAAACTGTTGGGCTCAAGAGATCCTCTTGCCTAAGCCTCCTGAGTAGGTAGCTGTAACTAAAGTCACTTACTACACTGTCCAGCTAGGTTTTTCTATTTTTTGTAAAGACTTTGTTTGTTTGTTTTTTTGAGACAGTCTCACTTTGTCGCCCTTGGTGGAGTGCCATGGCGTCATAGCTCACAGCAACTTTAGACACTTGGGCTCAAGTGATCCTTTTGCCTTAGTCTCAGGAGTAGTTGGTACTATGGGGTGCTTGCCACTATGCCCAGCTATTGTTAGAGACAGGGTCTCACTCTTGCTCACACTGGTCTTGAACTCTTGAGCTCAAGCAATCCACCCTCCATGGTCTCCCAGAATTTTAGGATTACAGGCATGAGCCCCTGCACCTGGCCTATATTTTGATCTTTCAAGGATAGGATACTGTTATTAGCAAGTTTTTTGACTTAACAGAATTAGTCTCTTTTGTTACTTGATGCTGCAATGGGAGTAGAAAGGTTGGTGTGCTGAATGAAGTAAACAGAAAGTGCTTCTGTTTTCATATCTGCTATGTTTTGACAGCAGTTTTGGATACAAAAATAGATTTAAGCTATTTCCATAGAGCTGGAAGTCATTTATGGCCTCTAGATTGACCAATGATTGGTAATATAGTCATTGGTCATTCTATGAAATGTGAAAGTCTAAACAGGGATGTCTTATTCAAGCCTTGTATTTATTTATTTATTTATTTATTTATTTTTTGAGACAGAGTCTCAAGCTGTCACCCTGGATAGAGTGCTGTGGCATCACAGCTCACAGCAACCTCCAGTTCCTGGGTGCAAGCAAGTCTCCTGCCCCGCCTCCCAAGTAGCTGGGACTACAGGTGCCTACCACAACGCCCGGCCATTTTTTGGTTGCACCATCGTTGTTTGGCGGGCGGGCTGGATTCGAACCCGCCAGCTCAGGTGTACATGGCTGGCGCCTTAGCTGCTTGAGCCACTGGCGCCGAGCCATCTTTTCTATTTTTTATAAAGACAGAGCCTCACTCTTGCCCATGCTGGTCCTCAACTCCTGACCTTAAGTGATTCTCCTGGCCTTAGCCTCCCTCGCAAAGTGCTAGGATTGCAGGTGTGAGCCACTGCACCAGCTGTGCCAGTTTCATTTTTGAAAAATTTACTAGCCAAATTTTAAAAGTTTGACGTTATAGGAGCATTTATTTCTTGGCATTGTTAATTGTGAAATTTCTTTCATAGTTATTCTATTGGATATTTGCCAGACTAGCAAGGCACTCGCTAACAACTGAGGTAAGTGAAAAGCAAGACATTTTTTTTTTTATTATTTTTATTTTTTTTGAGACAGTGCCTCAAGCTGTCACCCTGGATAGAGTGCTGTGGCTTCACAGCTCACAGCAACCTCCAATTCCTGGGCTCAAGCGAGTCTCCTGCCTCCACCTCCCAAGTAGCTGGGACTACAGGCGCCCGCCACAACGCCCGGCCGTTTTTTG
>CAUYRH010080101.1:0-13725 GCA_963574655.1 Perodicticus potto | reverse complement strand
GTAAAGTATCTCAGGAATGGAAAAAAAAATATCCGATGTACTCAGTACTACTGTGAAACTAATTTATAATCACTCACACTTGCATATGAAAAATGAAACACAGCTATAGCCTAGGATGAAGGAGGGAAGGGGAGGGAGAGGAGAAGGGAGGGGGGTGGGGTGATACAGGGAGGGTTAGTAGGGGGACCACACCTATGGAGCATACTGCAAGTACAAGTTGGATCTATCAGGTGTAGAACACAAATGTCTTAATGCTGTAATTGGGTAAAAGAGGTGAAAGCTATGTTGGTTAGTAGCATGTAAGCACTCCAAGTAGTACAAATAATCAACACAATGAATCCCATAATGGCATAAATGTATGTATGATCTATGTATAAATGACTTAATAAAAAATAAATTAAAAAAAAAAAAGAATCCAGACACAAGAAACCATATCTATTTGATTCGTTTGTATGAAATGCCCAGCAAAGGTAAAGCTATAGAGAGTGTAAGTGAATTAGTGGTTGCTTAGGACAACCAGGTAGGGTCGTCTTGGAATGATGAAAATGTTCTGATTGATTTATGGTGAGGGTTATACAGCACCGTTGAAATACAAAACAGGTAGACATGGAGAAGACTGGTGACAGGGAAAATAGAAGGAAATGACTATAGAGTCCAGCAGAGAGATGAATCCGGCTGCCTTTACTGACTACACACAATAGTCTCTGGAATAGTCTTCTTGACTCTGGGCAGATGTTTCCACGTTCAACACACGTCTGAAGCTCCTGACCCTGTTCTCAGTTACAGTGTTTTGCTAAGGTGGGGCTTCTAGGAACGACGGGGGTGTGTGTGCAGTTCGAAAGGAGCTTTGCATTGTAGACTTGAAATAGATGAATTATATGAGATGGAAAGTACACTTCAATAAAGTCATATTATAAAAGGATAATAAAGGTTTCTGTTTCCATATAAAATTTAACAAGCTGCAACAGCATTGCTTCTACCCTAAGAATGAGATAAAAACCTGTAGAAGATACAACAGGGTAACTTTGACTTTTCAAGTACATCAGAGCACATCTCAAGTAGCAAGATGAACAAATGACCTGAATTCCAAGGAGGAACAAGACGCTTCAAGAAGAGATAAGGTACACAAACGATTTCATCTTTGGCAGGGCAGAGAAAAAAAGGAGAGCAGTAGAGAAAGCAAAAGAAGAAACCAGCAAGACTGAAGTGAATTGTTAAAGGCCAAATATGTGCTAATGTGCTGATTTGGGATGTGGGGGTGCTCCCCAGAAAAGAGAAAGTCATAATCACACACGAGCTCCTCCCTGACCTCTTCCTGGTGGCTTACCAGAAAAAGGGGGGTCACGATCACCCGTGAACTCCTTCATGAGTCTTCTGCTGGTGCTCACGAGAAAGACTGAGGCGAGGGCAGGAGTTGACAGTAGTTCTGTTTGGTGCGAACAGCTGGTAGGGTATAGGCATCAAGCCCTGGCCTTAAGCAAGAGCCTTAACTCAGCGGATGAGGGCAGGGATCACCCTGGCCCCTAGGGCCCAGACAAAAATCCATGGCCAGTGACACAAGAGTAGGAATATCATCTGTCTGCCTTGGGAGAGGAGGCGTAATGTTCTCCTTCCCCAGGACAGGAACAGAGACCCCACTGCTCCCAGTGGAGAGGCAGGAAGGTGTCTTAGACCCAGGATACGTACGGATATGCTGTCAAGCAGAATTCTGGTACCACTGGGAGGAGGGCAGGCAACTCCCACCCAAGACCACCCATGGATACCAGGCAGAATGTGGCTGCCACATGAAGGAGCCGCAGGAACCCTGGACAGGCTCGCTCCAAGATCTCGACACTTGCCTAAGACAGACGCCGGAGCAGGGAAACAGAGCACTCCCTCAGTGACTCCCAAACAATAAACAAACAAACAAATAAACAAAAAACTTCAAAAAACAAAACAAAACAAAAAAACCCGGTGGCGCCTGTGGCTCAGTGAGTAGGGCGCTGGCCCCATATACCGAGGGTGGTGGGTTCAAACTTGGCCCCAGCCAAACTTCAGGAAAGAAAAAAAAAAAAAAAGCTGGGCGTTGTGGCAGGTGCCTGTAGTTCCGGCTACTCGGGAGGCTGAGGCAGGAGAATCACCTAAGCCCAAGAGCTGGAGGTTGCTGTGAGCTGTGATGCCACGGCACTCTACTGAGGGTGACAAAGTGAGACTTTGTCTCTTAAAAAAAAAAAAAAAGCATTCCCCCAGAAAACAGAGCACCTCTCCTGCCCTCATCCCAAGCCTACGCAGTCTGTAGCTGGCCAAGGGAAGGCTGGTAACTCTTGCAAACGGAGGTGGCTGAGAGGGCAGCAGGGAGCAGGAACATTGAGGAAAAACCCTTCTGCCTCTCAGCTCCGACTCTAAGCACAAGGCAACAAAGAATGTGAAGTCTGTGTGGCTTGGCTCCCATAGCACAGTGGTTAGGGGACCAGCCACATACACCGAGGGTAGCAGGTTCGAACCTGGCCAGGGCCAGCTTAAAAAAAAAAGAATTTTCCAAAGTCTGTGGAGCCCTGAATGTAATAATTGCAAAAAAAAAAAAAAAAAAAAAGAACCCCAAAAGTTATTAGGGTGTTGTTAGGATAGTAGCAACATTTTACCTGGCTGTATCCATGTTGAAGTGGAATTAGAAGTTCAAGTGGACTTCAAAAGGATTTGATAAAGCTGTTCACTTTTTCCAAAACCTACACTGATCCTTTTATTTAATACCCTACAGTGTTTCACACCCTGGGCCAGTACACCCTAGAAAGATTCAAGATGGGTGAAGGGTCAGCAGAGAGAGAGAAGCCACGGTGGAGGGGGCCTCTGAGACCTCGGTTGAGTTAGCAGGTGAATCCAGGGCATGAAAGAGTATTTATGGAAGTTGAGCCTCTGGAATGGAAAATGATGCTCTTAAAGCATCGTATTCCTTTCCACTCCTTTTGGGAAGGCTTCGAGGCATCAGAGCTCCCTATACCCAAGCTTGAAATTCTCTTAGTGATTTTCAACTGTATGCCTCGAGAGGATCCTAGGTGTGTTGGGAAAAGTTTTAAAAATCATTAATTAAACTATTTTTGAAAGAAGATCAAAGCATAGTAAGTATTTTTTTTTTTTTTTGAGACAGAGTCTCACTATGTCACCCTCAGTAAAGTGCCATAGCATCACAGCTCACAGAAACCTCAGACTCTTGGGCTCAAGTGATCCTCTTGCCTCAGCCTCCCAAGTAGCTACGACTACAGGTGCCTGCCACAAAGCCAGGCTATTTTCTAGAGATAGGTCTTGCTCTGGCTCTGGCTGGTCTTGAACTTGTGAGCTCAAGCAATCCACCTGCCTCTGCCTCCCAGACAGCTTAGGATTACAGGCATGAGGCACTCTGCGCCCTGCCTTACTCTTTTTTTTTGATCAACATAATTTAAGTGTGCCGTAGAACTTGAACTAAGTATGCAGTGAGATAAAAAAAGGTTGGAAAGCATTGCTAGACATATTTTTAAGGTCAAGAATATAGCATCTAGAGGGTCAGACTCTACCAGTTACAGGATGAAGGGTTGTGTGCAGACGTGTAAAGTTTTCAGGGTCTCCCTTTTTTATGCTGTAGTGAGGATTGTCACAGACTTTATCTCAAGGAGCCGCTGGGAGGGTTAAATGAGGCAGTCCATGTAGAAGGCTGAGCAAAGTGAGTGCTGCTCCTTATCTGATAGCTGTGATTACGAGAATTCTCTTCAGTAGGTAAAAAGGTCTGGAATCATTCCCAAAGTTAGAATGAAAAGGGGAGGGAGGTGGTGGATACTGTAGAAACGGAGCTGACTCACGGAATGAGTATGAAGAATGATAGGGCAGAGTCAAGAAGGCGTCTCCATCTGCTTTTGTGAACCAGAGAACTTCCCATGAAGTCTCCAAAGATGGGTTCCAGGCTGTGTATGGTGTCTGATGTATGGTGTATGGTTGCTCATGCCTGTAATCCTGGCACTCTGGGAGGCTTAAGCAGGTAGATAGCCTGAGCTCAGGAGTTTAGAGTCCAGCCTGAGCAAGGGTGAGATATGTCTCTGCTAAAAATAGAAAAATTCTAGCCGGATGTGGTGGCTGGCACCTGTAGTCCCAGAGGGTGAGACTCAGTCTCAAAAAAGCCCAAACCAAACCAAACCAACACAACAATAATCAAGGAAATTTAGTGTGCAGGAAACATATGGCCGGATAGCTTACGGTAGCACTAGAATCAGTCAGGAGGCAGATTCAGAACTAACACATCTGGAGAATAGCTTGAAACCTTATTTTGTTTGGTTTTTGAGAAAGAGTCCAACTCTGTCACCCCCGGGGTAGAGTGCAGTGCCATCATAGCTCACAGTAGCCTCAGTCTCTTGGGTGGGTTCAAGAGATCCTCTTGCCTCAGCTTCCTAAGTAGCTGGGACTACAATTGCCTGCCACAACGCCGGGCTAATTTTTCTATTTTAGTAGAGATGGGTCAGGCTGGTCTCAAAGTCCTGAGTTTAGGCAATCCTCCCACCACACCCTCCCAAAGTGCTAGGATTATAAGCATGAGCCACCACACCAGGCCCCTTTGTGATCCTTGAATAAAACAGATCCAGATTTCAATACGTGCTTTGCCATCAACAAACTACCAGGTATTAGGCAAGTTGTTGAAAATCTCTGGATTCCAATTTTCCTCATCTCTAAAATGAAGATCAATTATCTTGCCTCAAAAAGATGTTCTGAGGACTGAATTACATGGAAGATATTTATAATATACTTAATACAGGAGTTGGCACCTAAAATAGCCCTCCAGAAATGGTAACTGGTGGTATTACCCTTCCAAAAATACCAAATTGCTTCCAGTTCTCTGAATGTGCTACACCCATCCTCAGTTACATTACCTTGCCGTTGCTGAAACCTGTCGCTGGAATTTCCCTGAAGCCTTCTCTGAACTTCCTGCCTCTGTTGGTAGTTGATGAGTCTCTTTCTATCACAAAAGTTCTTTTTTTTTTTTTGAGACAGAGCCTCAAGCTGTCACCCTGGATAAAGTGCTGTGACATCACAGCTCACAGCAACCTCCAATTCCTGGGCTCAAGCGAGTCTCCTGCCTCCGCCTCCCAAGTAGCTGGGACTACAGGCGCCTGCCACAATGCCCGGCCATTTTTTGGTTGCAGCTGTCATTGTTGTTTGGCGGGCCCGGGCTGGATTCGAACCGCCAGCTCAGGTGTGCATGGCTGGCGCCTTAGCCCATTGAGCCACATGTGCCACAAAAGTTCTTAATCCAGGGGCCCCTAGAAGGATGTCTAGATAGAATTCAGACGAATCTGTGAACTTGGATGGGACAAAGGTTACATCTTGATTTTGACTAACATTGAACTGACAAATCGGCATTCTCTATAACCTGAATGTAGGTAAAAAAAAAAAAAAGCCTGGTAGTACGAGTGATATTTAAGATTTGTACCAATAGAAATCACACTATTTCATATCATGCTGCAATTGTTGTAAAATCACAAATTGCCCTTTATTCTCACCACTACTTTGAAATTATACTAATTAGACCCACCACTAGATATTTTTATTTAATGTTTTAAGTAGGAAGGGTATATATTTGTAGGTCATAGTGCAAATAATTTAAAAACTGTAATTCAGTATAATTAATTGATTTCCTTTGTAATCCTGAACACATATTTTGATTCATGCATTTAATAACATTGTTTTGAGAAAGAGCCATAGATCATAAGTGGGTTCCATGTACTGAGAAAAAGAAAAAAAGAAAGATTGAGGAACCCTTATCCCAGCACTTCCCATAATATATTTTTTACTAATTTAGATAATATATTCTTTTCACCTACAAATCAACCTCCAGTCCTGCACTTACAGATTTAGCAAAATTTTTCATAGTCTCATTTAATGTCATTATCTTCTCAATCAAAAGGGAACTAGAACACACAATTACTATTAGTGGTAGACTATTAATGCAAATCAGTTCGCTTATTGAACATGTACTTTTTTCAAATTAGAGTTTCATTCTCTGTTCTAAGGATCTTATCTTCCTAACATAGCTTTGTTTTCTTTAAAACAGTGGTTCTCAACTTTCCTAATGCCACAACCCTTTAATACTGTCCAAAGGGGTTGCAACCCACAGGTTGAGAACTGCTGCTTTATTATTTTTTTTTATTAAATCATAGCTGTGTACACTAATGCAATCATGGGGTACAATGTGCTGGCCTTATGTGCAATCTGAAATATTTTCATCAAACTGGTTAACATAGCCTTCACCACACTTTCTTCGTTATTATGTTAAGACATTTATATTCTACATGTAGTAAATTTAACATGTACCCTTGTAAAATGCACCATAGGTGTGGTCCCACCGATGACCCTCCCTCCACCCATCCTCCCCCCTCGGCCCTACTATGGAACCAATTTATAGCTTTCATATAAAGCTATAACCCAACTATAGCCCAAGAAGAAGGGGAAAGAGGGGTGGGGGGAATGGAGAACTGCTGCTTTAAAATAAAAGCTGGACGACTTCCAACTTCAGCCTAGGACAGTGTTTTCCAACCTCTTATCTCATAGCACTCTTGAACTTGTAGTTGAACTTCCGTGGCACACTTAAATTATGTAGACCAAAAAAAAAAGAGTAAAAGAAAGAACATACTTACCATTCTTTGACTTCTTTTGAAAATAATTTAATTAATGATCTTTAAAATTTTTCATAACACACTAGTTGAAAATCACTGGCCTAGGATATAAAGCGCTGCAAGGAACATCCTCTTCATTCCACAGCAACAAGAAAAATCCAGATTATCTGCAAAAAGATAACTTTTATATAATTTATGACAAACTGAGGTCACAGGCCAACCATCTAACTGGCTGTGGAAGGAAAGACAGGGCAGGAAGAACACAAACCCTGACTCACTTTGGAAGGAAGCAGGGGAAGACAATGAAACTGTAAGGTAAATGAGTCAAGAAAATCGAGCTAAATTTTAAAAACTGAATTGCTAGAGGCTGAGCCTGCACTGGCGAGGGAGGACAAGTGTAAAGAGACTTTGCACAGGAAGGGAGTTTGCAGCTACCTGCTGGGGGGAGGTAGGTGCAAACCTGGGACCTGTCCTGGGCATTTAGTACAAAGCCTGGGGTCAGGGCTGGAGACAGGGGGGAGACCCCCTCAGCAGGGCAGGAGGAGAGTGGCTGCCTGTGTGGGAAAGGCACAAAGCTCCCTTAAATCCTCTGCAGGACGACAGCACATCTGATGACTCCCAGGTGTGAATGAGGACCCCCTGTGGCTGCGGGAGCGGAAAAGAAATGAACTGTGAACTTTTAGCAGAGAGCAGGAAACTGACCTGGGAGAGAGGCAGAAAACCATCCTGGCGCACACCTGCAAAGATTTTCTAACACTATGGGGGAGGGGAAGGACCATTGAAACGCTCTTACCACCCCCTCCCCCTGACCCCATCCAAAAGCATGAGACACAAGATTTGCCTAAGATTGAGGCTGAACCCAAACAAAAGAGAATCCCATCCCTTCTCTTCTGCACCAAATAGAAAGCAAGAGCCACCCACGTTGGAGAAGGAACAAGGGCATGGAGAGAGACTCTTTCTGGGCATAGCCACACGAGCAGGAACAAGCTAAGAGTGAAACAGGAACGCTGAGAAAACCCCTTTGCTAAAAACCTGCCTGAAGCACCAGGTAACTCAGAGGACATTGAACCTGGGGGTGAACTGAAGGCAGCCATGATACCCAGGACCTCCAGCCCTGCTGGACTGACCAGATGGAGTCAACCTTCGTCTTCAATCAATGGCTTAGAAGAATTATTTCTTTGCATAGACTCTATGTTAGTCTATACTTTATGTCTTTCAATAAATGTAAGACTTGTGAGGCCCTCTAAAAAGGAAGAAAGAAAGACTCCATGGTGAAGAGCAAGGCAATCAATAGATTCAGACTCAGATGTGACCCAAATGTTGGAGTTGTCAGACAGAAAAGGTCGTTGCAATGAAGTATGCCTTTGATGGCCTTATCAACAGGCTTGGTGAAGAAAGACTCAGTGAAGGTTAAGGTAAGCCAATGAAAGTTATCCTACTGAAACAAACGAGAGAAAAACAAAGTGAATAAAAATACGGTACAGAATACCCAAGTATTCCAAATACCCAATTTGGAATAATACTGAATGGTCTAACAAAAAGATACTTGGAAAATCCCCAAATATTTTGAAATTAAACAACATACTTCTAAATAACTCAAAGGGAAAACAGAAAGTCACGAGGGTATTAGAAAATATTTTTAATGAAGCGAAAATGGAAACATAATCAAAGTACGTGGGATATGTGTGATCCAGTGCTGGAGGGAAAGTTGTAGCATTAAATACTTGTTTTAGAAGAGAATGAAAGTCTAACATCAATAAACTGTCTTTCACTTTAGGAAACTCGAAAATGGAAAAAAACAAAACCCCAAAGTAAGCAGTGAAAGGAAACGCTGAAGATAAGAGCAAACAGTAAATGAAGTTAAAAACAGAAATACTGGCTCGACACCTGTAGCACAGTGGTTATGGCGCTGGCCACTTACACTGAGGCTGGCAGGTTCAAACCCGGCCCGGGCCAGCTAAACAACGATGATATCTGCAACAAAAACGTAGCCAGCTACTTAGGAGGCTGAGGCAAGAGAATCACTTAAGCCCAAGAGTTGGGGATTGCTGTGAACTGTGATGCCATGGCACTCTACCGTGGGTGACATAGACTCTGTCTCAAAAACAAAACAACAAAACAAAAAAATTCCCAGAAATTAAATGAAGTAAAGCATTGAAACCAAAGCTAGTCATTTACATTATAAATACCTAAGCACTAGGAGAAGACAGCAGACACAAATTCCCAATATTAGAGATTACCTAGGGAATGTCAACATGAATATTACATTAAAAGGCTAATGAGGGAATACTGAAACAATTTTATATCCACACTTTCTACAACTGAAAGGAAGTGGGCACATTCCTTGAGAGACACCAACAACCAAAGTTCACTTGGGAAAAGCAGATAGACTGACAAGTTCTGGATCTTTGGAATAAATTGTCCTCATCGTCAAAAATCTGTCCTCCTATCAAGTAAAATCACACAAAACAAAACCCCCAAAGTCCAAGCATAGAAGGTTCTACTCGCAAATTCCACCAAATATTCAAGAAATATCAATTCTACAGAAAACAGGCAATTTCAGAAAGCAGAAGAGGCAGGAACACTTTGTAATTCATTTTAAAGAAAAACATGACTCTGATTCCCAAACCAGGATTAACAGAGGTGCCAACGTTAAATATTAGCACATTGAATCCAGCAATTTATAAAATGGCTAATACATCCTGATAAAGTCAGGTTTGTCCTGGTAATGCAAGTCTTGTTCGGCATCTAAAAATTCATAGTATAATCACCATATTACTAGGCCAAAGATAAAAGGATAATTTCAATGTAAGTAGAAAAATTATTGGACATAATTCAGCATCCTTTATAATAAAAATTCACAGTAAACTGGAAATGGAAAGGACTTACCTTACTTGATAAAGGCAGTTAGGAATGCTTTTCCCCCGAGATCAGGAAAAAATCAACAGTGTTCACTCTTGTTGTTTTTAACATCCATCCTGGAAGTTTTAGAAATGAAATAAACAGGATACAGTTTGGGGAAAAGGAAATACAGAACATGGATTATCTACATGGATAATCCCCAAGATGCCACTTAAAATTTCTGAGAACTATTTAGTGTCAGCAAAATCATAATGTTCAAAGTTAATGTTAAGTTTTCCTGTTATCCTATCATCAACTTAAAATTAAAAACAAGGAATGATTTAGAATAGCATCAAAACTATAAAATACTTAGGTATCATTGTAATAAATACATAAGATCAACATGCTGCAAACCACAAACCCCGATGAAAGAAATCAACAAAGACATAAATAAAGGGACTGTGTTTGTGGATGGGAAGACTCAATATTATAAGAATATGGGTTCTCTTTTATTAACCTATAGATTCAATCAGATCGAATCAAGATCCAGCAGCATTCTTTTTTATATAAATCAACAACTTGATTTGAAAATTTATATAGAAGGAAAGGGCACTAAAATAATTAGTTTTGAAAAGAAGACCTTTAGGGCAGTGCCTGTGGCTCAGCGAGTAGGGCGCTGGCCCCATATACTGAGGGTGGCAGGTTCAAACCTGCCCCTGGCCAAATTGCATCAAAAAATAGCTGGGTGTTGTGGTGGGCGCCTG
Organism: Perodicticus potto; assembly: GCA_963574655.1. Lineage (NCBI taxonomy): Eukaryota > Metazoa > Chordata > Mammalia > Primates > Lorisidae > Perodicticus > Perodicticus potto. Next base: position 3,509 of record CAUYRH010080101.1, on the reverse strand, counting down.
TGGTCCCAGCTACTCGGGAGGCTGAGGCAAGAGAATTGCCTAAGCCCAGGAGGTGGAGGTTGCTGTGAGCTGTGACACCACGGCACTCTACCGAGGGGACAAAATGAGACTCTGTCTCTAAAAAAAAGAAAGAAAAGAAGACTTTTAGAGGATTCTGCAAAAGTTCCTGGATCTAGGCCAGTGAAACCAAACAGTAGTACCACATATCAGGCAAAGCAAGTTTATTACTCACAGGTAGCAACAAAGATAAACAGAAGCCTAGGATCTGTGGTGAGCCCGTCCCCCGAGACTCAGGAAGGCTGCTTGCGTCTTACTTGCATGTGTCATCAGACTGCAGCTGCGGAACCCCAAAAGTCCTTTCTCTAGGTTTCATACCCTGGGTACCACTTGGGTTTCTGGGTGCAAGCATAGGAGAACATCTTGTTCTGGAAGGAAGGAGAACACACCCTGGTTTGTTCCAGACATTTCCTCCTTTTCTTAGGATTTTGCATTCTTGGAATACTCTGCCAAAAAATTACAAGCAAGATGGGAGTAGAGCTGGGTGAGCCTAGGCCATTCAGGTACCTTTGCTCTTACAGACCCACAGTAGCCAATTTCAAGACTTTCTATAAAGCTAACAATTAAGACAGGATGGTATTAGTGAGAAGATATACACATAGGTCAATATAAAAGAACAGAGATTCCCAGTATAGACCCACATGCATATGGCCAGTGAGGTTTTTGGTGAAAATGCAAAGGTAACACAATGGAGAAACTTTGGCTTTTCAAGAAATGATGCTGGATGCATTGGACATTCATATGCAAAAATTGAAACTTGACCCATACTCATACAAAATTTAACTCAAAATGAATCATACATCTAACTGCAAATTTTAAAACAATTAACCATCTAATAGTAAACCTGGGAGAAAATCTCTGTGATCTTGAATTTGCAAACCTTTCTTTGACATGACACTAAGGGCAGAGTTCATAAGAGAAAAAGTTGATAAATTGGACATCAACAAGATTGAAAGCTTGTTTTTTTTTTAAAAAGGTACTTCTATGAAAATATAGTATTTTCAAATATTGTAAATATTTGCAAATCACAAATATTTTAAAGGACTTGTCTCTTGGAAAAAAGCGTGTATATATATATATATATGCATATCATATGTATACACACACACATACATGCACACATATATATACTCCCAAGCTCAATAATAAGAAAATAAGCAATACACTTTAAAAAATGGAAGAAAGTTTAAGCATTTAATCAAAAAGATAAGCATATAACAAAACTTCACACATACACCATAAATTTGTACAAAAAATAAAGAAGATGTGGAAATGGCCCATGAGCATATGAAAAGATTCTCAACATTACCTTTTATCAGGGAAATGGAAATTAAAATCACAGTGAGATACTACTACACACCCATTAGGACGTCAACTCTCACACAGTGCTGCTGGAGTACAAAAATGGTGCAGATGCTTTGGAAAACATTTTGACAGGTGCTCATAATGTTAAACTAGACTCACACACAGCAGCACCACATCAGAGAAATGAAAACATGTTCACGCCAAAACCTACACATGAATATTTACAGAGGTCTTATTGACAATTGCCAAAACTGGAAATAATTCAAATGTCCTTCAACTGGCTATATCAGCTGGATACATCCGTACTGCTGAACGGTCCTCAGTGGTGACTGGTCAGATGTGCAAGTACTACGGTGTGAATCTCAAAGGCATTGTGCTGAGAAAAGGAACACAGACTTAAAAAGGCTGGTGTGACATTCTGGAAAAGGCAAAAACCACAGTGGCAGAAAACAGATAAGGGATTACCAAGAGCTGGGGGTAGCTGCAAGGACCGAGTACAAAGGCACACGAGACAAAGTTGCTTTGCTTTTAAGTGTTATTGCACATAAACTGTACCTTAATAACAAAATCTGGATGAAGTGTCATTCTCCACATTTGCTACCTCTCAGAGTGTCCTGCACACACTGAAGAAAAGGAATGTGCAAATCCCTTAAAGCGACATACACTCCATTTTGTACGCACTTACATACAGGTAGCCCCCAACTTAGGATGGCTCAACTATTTTTCACCTCTTGATGGTGTGAGAGCTATCAGAATTCAGTGGAAACCATACTTGGAAATTTGAACTTCGATCTTTTTCGGAGACTAGGATACTCTCTCTGGAGGCTGGGCAGAGGCAGTGAGCTGCAGCTCCCATCACAAGGATAAACAACCAACACTGGGCAGTGCGGTGCTGCCGGATGGTTCTGCCCAACTGCAGGCTAGCGTCAGTGTTCTGAGCACGTTTAAGGTGGGCCAGGCTGAGCTGTGATGTTCCAGGGATTAGGAGTATGAAATGCATCTTCGACTATGATGGGTGTACATCATATATTATCTTATACTCCTGTTTACCAAACAAAATCTAAATTAGGGTTTCCTTGCAGATTTCCAGACCTTTCCCACCTTCTTTATGATAATGCTATGAACTTGGCAAAACATGGAAAATAGTATCTAAGATAAATTCAAAAAACTGCTAGTTTCTCTTGCTTTGGGGGTCCTCCTCATGAAGTATTTGCCCAGGCCGATGCTTTTAAGAGTGTTCCCCACACTTTCTTCTAGTATTTTTATAGTTTCATGTCTTAAGTTTAAATCTTTAATCCATTGTGAGTCTATCTTCGTTAGTGGTGAAAGGTGTGGGTTCAATTTCAGTCTTCTACAGGTCGCCAGCCAGGTTTCCCAGCACCATTTCTTCAATAGGGAGTCTTTTCCCCACCGAATGTTTTTAATTGGCTTGTCAAAGATCAAATAGCGGTAAGTAGTTGGGTTCATCTCTTGGTTCTCTATTCTGTTCCAAATATCTACCTCTCTGTTTTTGTGCCAGTACCATGCTGTTTGATCACTATTGATTTATAGTAGAGTCTCAGGTCTGGTAGCATGGTCCCTCCTGCTTTGTTTTTATTTGTAAGTAATGTCTTGGCTATTCGAGGTTTCTTCTGATTCCATATAAAATGAAGCAATATGTTTTCAAGGTCTTTAAAATATGATAATGGAGCTTTAATAGGTATTGCATTAAAATCGCATATTGCTTTGGGAAGTATGGACATTTTAACAATATTGATTCTTCCCAACCATGAGCATGGTATGTTTTTCCACTTGTTGACATGTTCAGCAATTTCTTTTCTTAGAGTTTCATCGTTCTCTTTATAGAGATCTTCACTACCTTCGTTAGGTAGCCTCCCAAATATTTCAATTTATTTAGCGCGACTGTGAAAGGAATGGAATCTTTGACTATTTTTTCAGCTTGGTTGTTATTAGTGTATATAAAGGCTACTGATTTATGAGTGTTGATTTTGTAGCCTGATACCTTGCTGTATTCCTTGATCACTTCTAAGAGCTTCACAGTAGAAACCCTGCTGTTTTCCAGATATACAATCATATCATCTGCGAAGAGTGAAACATCTCAGGATGGGCAAAAGATCTAAAAAGAAACTTCTCTAAAGAAGACAGGC
>CAUYRH010080099.1:0-19338 GCA_963574655.1 Perodicticus potto | reverse complement strand
TTTGCCTGAGCTCACGAGTTCAAGACCAGCCTGAGCAGAAGTGAGACCTCATCTCTAAAAATAGCCAGGCGTTGTGGTGGGCACCTATAGTCCCAGCTACTTGGGAGGCTGAGGCAAGAGGATCACTTGAGCCCAAGAGTTTAAGGTTGCTGTGAGCTAGGATGCCAAAGCACTCTACCAAGGGTAACAAAGTGAGATTCTGTTTCAAAAAGTAAAAGAAAGAAAAATAACAAGTGTCAAAGGGAAGGCCATGCAGCTCCTTCTGAGTTCATAGCTCCTACATCAATTTTGGGGTAAAGGATGGGGGCCCCCTTGGGTGCAGCCTGTTCAGGGACCTGACATCCCCTACAGAGATCCCTAGTGGAGCCGGTCTCATCCTCCCCTCAGGGCTGTCTGCATTCAAACCTGCCCTTACATTTGAAGAGATGGCCAAGTCCTGGCTGTGCACACCGAGCCTTAATAAACAGGTACTTGAGTTCATTGGCTCCAGTTATCCTTCAGATTCCAAAGGTACCCTCTGGATCCCAGGGCAATGATACATCTTGACTAGTTAGGAGGTTATAGCTACCCCACATCAACTAGAAACTCTTGAAAGGGGCAGATGTCCAGCCAAGGACACCCCTGAGCACAGACATGCCTAGCCTTGCTCTGCCCTGGGCTGGGGGAGGCCAAGGCTGTGCCCACCCTCCAGTGACCCCATGATGTGCACAGAGCCCTGGGCACAGGGCCTACCCCAAATCCTTGAAGGCCCTACTGTCCCAGTACCAAGCCTGGGAGGGTGGCTTTGGTGTGCACAAGCACATGGGCACCTGGGGACTGCTTGCTCCTTTCACAGGTTTTAAAGAGAATTTCAATTTGTTTTATCTTCCATTAAAGGGAACTTGGCAAGGCCTGCTCATTCCAGGGTCTGGAGAGCCCCAGAGGGGATGTAGGCAGCACTGCAGAGATCCCTGGAGGATGGCGGGATGCAGCAGCCCTGCGGGAGGCCTCTTCCCCAGACATGAGGATGGCAGGGCAGGCAGGCATCATTGGCCCAGGCCTTCAGGCCATATGTAGGCCCCACCTCCAGACGTGCCTGGCCTGGGTTTCCCAGCCTTTGGCACTGGAAGACCACACAAAGATGGTATTCATGGGGAGGCTGTAAGTTTTCTGCGGAATGAGGCAGGGTTTAAATAAATACAGAAGAAAGTTGGATCCTGGGCCAGATTGGGCTTGCTTGGGGCAGTGGGTACTGTTAACACTGAGAGAGAGATGTCCCTCCCCCACACACACAACTTTGTGCAAAATTAGTAAAAATGCTTCTGCTGTGTCGATTAATGGGGAACGCCGGTGCACCCCCATCAGTGACAGCAGTGAAAGATCTGTTTGTTGCCAGCTCTAGTCAAGACTTTTACTGTGTATTTCTCACTGACCACAGGCCACGTGAGGAATTTAATCTTCTCACAGGCTGTGGGTAGGCAGGTCCTAGGATTCATTTCTTCATTCTTTTACAAAGGACATTGGGACAAGGGCATTGGTAGGTGTTGGGGTACAGAGGTAAGGAGACTCCAAGACATTCTTTGCTCTTACTGAGGTAGGGGAATGGAGCAGGGAAGTGGAATTAGAAAATGAACTGCATAGCCGGGCATTGTGGTGGGCACCTGTGGTCCCAGCTACTCAGGAAGCTGAGGCCCAGGAGTTGGAGTTGCTGTGAGCTATGATGCCACAGCACTCTACCGAGGGCAATGGAGTGAGACTCTGTCTCTAAAAAAAAAAAAAGAAAGAAAGAAAAAGAAAGTGAACTGCAGAGTTATCCCCTAGAGGCTTGATCTGTGCCACATGTTTGGGTTATTGAAACACACCCGATCAGTTGGCTTCCCAGGTGAAGAAACTGAGGCAAGGAACCTGAGTGACTTCTGCTAAAAAGTAAAAACTAAAAACTGCCTCCTGAATAAGTCCTGGTGTCCTAGAGCACTGCAGGATAACTGTAGTTAATGATAATATGTTATATAGGTTCAAATAGTGAGGAGGATATCCAATATTCCCAGCACAAAAAGAAGGTAAATATTTGAGATGATGTGTATGCTAATTACTTTAATCTGATCACTATACACTATATGTATTAAAACATCACTATGTACCCATGAATATGTATAAATACTATTTGTAAATTTAAAAAATTACATTGGATTTAAAAAATAAAAATGCTGCCTCCTAGAGGAAGAACATTCCTGGGGCTTGGGGTGGGGATGCTTAACCTTCAATCAGCCCATCTGCACACAACAAGAAAGGTGTTGAATGACCTTTGACTTCAGAATGGAATAGTCCAGGACTGGGAGCCCCATGATCCTTTGCTTGGAGCTGAGTTCCTTGTTTTTGTTTTTGTTTTTGTAGAGACAGAGTCTCACTTTATTGCCCTCAGTAGAGTGCTGTGGCATCACACAGCACACAGCAACCTCCAACTCCTGGGCTTAGGCTATTCTCTTGCTTCAGCCTCCTGAGTAGCTGGGACTACAAGCGCCCACCACAACGCCTGGCTATTTTTCTGTTTTGCAGTTCAGCTGAGGCCAGGTTTGACCCCACCACCTTCAGTATATGGGGCCGGCGCCCTACTTGATGAGCCACAGGCGCCACCCGAGTTCCTTGTTTTAAAGGCCCTGAGGATGGCAAGAGGATGGCAAGAGGATTGAGAAAGTGTCGCACACAGCCAGGCAGGTGGCTGTCCATGCCAGATTAACATACAACTAGGGATGGGTCCCTCTCCGCAGGCTGGGGATGCTTTGGGATAGGATCTGGCAACTGGAGAAATGCAGGGTCTTCTTCCTGTGTCTTTTAATGAGTCTAAGTCCCCAAAACCAGACACATCCAAAGAGGGAGAGATTTGGGAAAATTGGGGGCACTCCGGTATACTACAAAGTGGAGCCAGAGGACATGGCTTGAGTGGGAAGGAAATGTGGGAGGGAGTTCCATTCTTTGTTCGGAGAAGGGTTAGCAGTGTCCTTCTTGGACATGGGATTTTGTTGAAGAGGCCCCACCTCCCCAAACCTCAAGCACTTTAGAGTTACTTCATTTGAAAAAGATCTTTTAAGAAATGCCAGCTCCACCCAGTTAGTTGATCAATGAGACATCAGATGGGCCAGGCAGGACTCTCTGACATAGATAGATGGGTGGTCACAACCACCCCCAGAATTATTACACTACAGACCAGCGCTTGGCTCCCCCAGAGAACCTCAGGGGTGAAGGAGCCAGAGAGGCAAAGTGCCTCTATCCATGCTGATATTAAGTTTAAAAAATTTATGTGAATTTTGCTTCCTATGCTATTCTATAGCCTGGCTAGTTTTAATACAATCTTTTTAAATCACATACCATTATTGAGAGTGTAGATTGGTGTAACCTTTTTAGAAGTAACATTTCAAATGCCCTTTTGCTGAGTTCTGCTAAAATGGATAGGGTGTTTGGGGCTTCTTTTTCTTCCAGCACTATTTGTAATTATAAAAAATTGCAGCGACCTCTTTGTCCATCATTAGAGAAATGGCTGGATGCACCATGGTGACATCCATTTAAGGAAGACTATTTACTATTCCATTGATAGACAAGACGGAGTAGCGTGTGCCGGCACGGGAAGGGGTGAGCGAGTGTGGCGTCCAGAGTGAAGGCAAGTGGAAGAACCGTATGTGTTGGGTGATCCCATCTGTTAAAAAAAAACACACATATGTACATATTTAGTGAAATGACTGTATATGCCTAAAAATATTTGGAAGAAGCCACAGCAACCAGTTAACAGTGATTATTTTGGTGGGGGGGTATAGGTATACATTTTTTGGTATTTAAATCTGTTACAAATCACTTCTGTCACAAAAATGATTAACAACAAATTACTTATCTTTGCATAAAATCGCAGCTCCAGGGAAAATGTACCCTATCTACTCCAGGGGTTCTGGCCTTTTGCCCATTACCACTGCAACTGTGTGTCCAGGTTGAGAATCCTGCCCTCCCCTCCACACCGTGTGTGGTCCCCACACGGGATGCTTGGAGGGCTCTCCGGCACCCTTGGCACTCTGGACACAGGCTCAGAGCTCAGCCGGCCCCTCTGCGTGGCTGGCCAGGCACCACAGAGAACATTGTCCAGTGATTGCTTCTGTTTAGATTGGCTGAGCTCTTCTCTTCTTTCTGGAAGTGGGTGGATGGCAAGGCCAGATGCCTCTGAAAATCCCCCCAGAGAGAGATAATGGACCCTATTGTCTAGGGATAAGAGGATGCTTGTCCCTTCCTGTTACTCTCATCCCATGATCCAAAAGGGCATTGGATCACGACAAAGGCACAGAGCCTCTGGTCTCACTTTCTTTGGTCTTCCCCTCCATCTTAAGAAATTTACATCTTGGGCAGCGCCTGTGGTTCAGTGGTTAGGGCACTGGCCCCATATAGGGAGGGTGGCAGGTTCAAAGCCGGCCCTGGCCAAACTGCAACAAAAAAATAGCCGGGCCTTGTGGCAGGCGCCTATATTCCCAACTACTCAGGAGGCTAAGGCAAGAGAATCACCTAAGCCCAGGAGTTGGAGGTTGCTGTGAGCTGTGACCCCGGAACTCTACCAAGGGCAACAAAGTGACACTCTGTCTCTACAAAAAAAAAAAAAAAAAAGAAAGAAATTCACATCTAGTCACCTCTGAATTTTGCCAAATAAACAATGGGAAGTTGTATCAACATGCTCCCTGGGCAGTGCTGAGGGCAGGAAAAGAGGCTGCACAGATCGCTAAGGCTAGACACAGGGTCGGACCAGTATGGGCCAGGACGTAGGCCCAGGTGGCCTTGAGAGGACATGAGTTCCCAGACCCCTGGTACTTGGACTTGGCAAAGCCCATACTCCCATGGACTGGGCTCCCTGGTCCCAATTTTTAGAAGAAAGGGTCAAAGAACAGGTACGAGACAAAATAGGCGCATTGTGGTTATCTATGCCAACTAGTCAGCTGGCAAGAGCAGAAGGCCCAGGAAAGACACCCAGGCGGTTGCTACAGTTGAGGAGAGGGCAAAGGATGGAGCCCAGGGAGGCAAGGTGGGAGCAGAGCTAGGAAGCTGTTGGGCAGGGACAGGAGGAGGGAACTTGGAGGGACTGCAATGTCCACGGCTGCAGACCCGTCAAATGTGACAAGGACTAAAATTGATACCTGGATTGACCAGAGGTATGAGAATATCATTCAGTGTACCAGAGTCTACTACCTGAAGGTAGGGGGTGCAATGCATTTGGTGTGAAGTAGACTTGAGCCTGGAGACCCCCCTTGGAAGACAAGGCTGAGAGGGGCAGCCTGAGTCGTGGCAGGTGCCTGCATCCCAGGAAGGAAGGGTCTCAGGTGTGTTTGTCAAGGAAGGGGAGTTGTCAGTAGGGCAAGAAATGAGGAGTGCAGAAACAAAGAGACAATTGCCTTCCACACTGACCAGCAGCCATGCTGAGAGCTGGCAGGGCATAGTCAGGTTGGGGCTTGATTTCTGTGTGGCTGTTTGCCCTATGGTATGGGAGTGGGGCTGAAGAGCCATGAAGACAGAGATTACCAAACTCTAGAAGACCAGGAAACAGTGAGGAAAGGGACAGAGAGAAAGAGACTCTATAGTGTGAACACAGGGTTTATGTGTCCTGTTGTGCAGTTGTGTATCACACAAAATGTCTGAATTGTGCAGTATACAACCTCCCCAACTGTAAACGCCAGTCTTTTGCAGGAGCTGGATGTGCTGTTGACATAGTCGCGAATCCCTCAGCATGATGACATTACCTATTGAGAGAGCAGGATGTCAGCCAGACCCCCAAATAGTCAGATGCTGCTATATATATGGGAAGGTGGTTCCAGGGAGTACATCGGAGCTACAGGGCTGGTGGACAGGTCTGGGAGTGCTGGCTGCTCTGGTTAGATGAGATGAGATGAGTAGAAGAGGAGCATCCTGAGAGGAAAAAAACAATTTCAGTTATAAAAGTAGCTGACATTCAGGGCTGAGCACAGTTCTGGACACACTAATGACAATGCCAATTTGACAGATGAGTAGATTGAGGCATCATGACATTAAGCACTTGCCCAGGGCTACAGAACTAATCACGGATGGAGCCAGGATTTGGGTCTAGGCACAGAAGAGAATGGGCTTGTGGTCAGGGGCTGGTATCTCTCTAGACCCCAGCCTGTATGCACATGTCCACACCCCATGCCTAGCTGCACACAGCCTGATGGGGCCTGCAGAGATCTACAGTGAGAATAGAGAAATCAAGTCAGCCTTAATTAAGTTGCACACAGGGACTGGGGGTCCAGAGGGGCCACGCCACCTGCCCACAGCCCTCATTGTTTGTAGCTAATCCCATCCAGGTGTCTGCTGGCAGCCCCTGATCAATTAGTCACTGCGATTGAAGCTGAGTGTAATTAATTATTCAATTTTGAGCTGTTCCAGCTTAATGCATCTGAAATGACATCATGCAGCCTGGGTGTTCGGCAGGCGGGGGACAAAAGGCAAACAGGTCTGAACAAAGCCCCTGTGCACCTGACCCTCTCTCAGTCAGCACTAATCCTAGACCGCCCAGAGTGCACCCGCTCACCTCGCAATGCAGCGTCAAGCCTGTCCCACAGCAGGTGCACATCCCCGCACGTGGAGGCCGCTGGCTTCCGCCCACTCTGGGAGCCTGGACCTACAGGTCAATGGGCCCTAATTAATCAGTTTTTCCGTCACCACCCCAGTTCCCCCTCCTCAACCCCCCTCTCTAGAACCTGCTCTGCCACCCCTCCCTATGGGCCTGAAATCATAGCCACCTTTCCACTGTGGCCACTGCTCCAACCCAGGCACAGAGGGAAGATGGGAACTTTCTATCAGAGCCTTCTCTTCTGCATGGGGGCCTGCTTTGGGCATGCAGCAAGGTGCCATGAGCAGGCTGAAGGCCCATCTACTCCAGCCTGTAGAGTGGAGGTGGTAGGAGGTAATAATCTCTTAACCTACCTTTAGCTGTGCACTGCCTACAGAAAGTCCTTCCTCTTCCTGTCCACCCCTGCTATGGTCTACCCCCTCTCACCTCCCTAACTGGACTTCAGCATAGGCATCTACCCAGAGTAACAACATTTTCTCTTGAACCATCTACGGCTCCCTATCACCTCAGTCAGGTGCAAACCCTCAGCCCTGCTACAAGGCCCCAGGATCTTCATCCTGCCTTTCTCCTTACACTGTTTCTCCCGTTTCTCGCCTCACATAGGTTTTGTTGCTATCATGCTGGTCCCAGGACTAAATGCCCCAGCTCTGCCAGCCTGGCAAACCTCTGTTTTTCCTTGTCATTCCTTGCAAGCATGTCTTTCCTTGGTACACACAGCTCCCCCCAGGTGCCAACAGAGCTCTCCTGATGCTCAGAAGCTCCCCAGTTCACCCCCCAGCTCAGGCAGCAAACTCTCCCCTTCTGCTGTGTGTGCTAGGCACGTAACGGACCCTCCAGAAATGTTTGTTGAATTCATGAAGGAAGAAATGATTAAATCAGCCAAATTGAACTCATTATCTACCCCTCTTCCTCCTGCCCAAGAGGGAAGCCCCGGACCCTGCATGTGGGATAATGGTGTCATTATCAGCCTCTCAGCCCGCCCAGCTGCGGCAGGGTCATTTCTACCCTCTCCTCTTATTGCTGCCCACAGCCAATGAGTTAGCCAGGCTGGCTTGGAAAAAGCCCCTCAATCCCGTCTCGCCTTTCCCTCCCCTCCCCCTGGCCCAGTCCAGGCCTCATTGTCTCTTACCAGGGCCTTTGTCCAGCTCCCACCCCAGGGGCCTTGCCTCCAGCATCACCACTCGAGCTCACCCTCCAATGTAGCCTGTAAATGGGTTTTCTGAAATGCAAACTTAGGCATGAACTTCCATCCTTTAAAAAGCTTAGGTGATCCATGGATATACCTTAAAAGATTTAAAAGCAGGGACTTGAACAGATATTTCACACTCATGTTCATAGCAGTACTATTCACAATAGCCAAAAGATGGACAGAACCCAAGTGTCCATTGGTGGATAGATAAGCAAAATATGGTAAATACACACACAATGGAATGTAAGCCTTTAAAAGGAAGGGAATTCTGGCACATGCTACAACATGGATGGACCTTGAGGACATTGCACCCAGTGAAATAAGCCAGACATGAAAGGGAAAACAGCACAGGATTCCATCTGTATAAGCTACCTAGAGTCATCAGAAACACAGAGAAAGAAACCAGAGTGATGCTTGCCAGGAGGTGAGAGAGGAGGAGAGAGGGAGTTAGTGTTTAATAGACAGAGTTCCAGTTTGGGATGATGAAAAATCACCGTGCACAAAAATAAGTGAATGTTATTAATGCCACTGAACTGGTTAAAATGGTAAATTTTATTTTGTATATATTTGACCACAATTTAAGAAAAAGAAAAAGCTCAAGCGGTTCCAAAGTCCCTCAAGGGAACTGTTCTCAGAGCCCTTTCCCTAATTCTAGGCTCACACCCTCCCCTCTGGGTTCAGTCCTCCCAAATCAAGACCTGAGTAGCTCCCAGTTCCCACCAAACCTGCTCACCCCACCCATTTATCCCTGCACAGCCCCTTCTGAGGGCTGGAACCTGTTTGTGTCTTTTCAAGTCTCCCACAGGCCTGGTCAGGCAACAAGACAATACAAATATTTGGTAAACTAACACGGGGAGGAAGAAATGCTTGGGTCTATCCTTGTCCCTCAACCTCCATGTGATTCTCCCTGTTTCTATTACTTTCAGTTCCCCAGAACTCCAAGTGCCCACCCCAATAAGTCTTCTAAGGGGAAGGGCTTGGTGCAACCAGAAAGGAAAGATTCCATAAAGGGGTCTGATGGACCAAGCCTCGTTCTCTGTAACATAAGGTCCCCATTCCCAATCCACAAATGCATCCGGAGGAGGTGGGAGGAACACCACAGGGAAAAGGAGAGGGACCCATCACTCCCTGTGTCTTAGAGGGAGTGCACAGGGCAGGACTCCAGAGCGGGAAGATGCACAGGCAGAGCTAAGCTGCGAGTCAGACACCAGTGGGCTTACCTGGGGTCACTGCTGTGGTGTCGAGACACTCTGTTTCTGGGAAGGGGTGTGCCATGGGTGTGCTCATTTTGTGGCAATTCACCAGTTAGTGCATTTATAATACATATACTTTTCTATATTTCTGTTACGAAGAAATAAAAGGAAGGGAAGAAGGCAGAGAAAGCCCAGGACAGCACATGGGGCCCGTCTGGGAGGGTCTGGCTGAGGTAGAGGCAGGGGAGGCCTCACCCAGAAGGGGACACTGAAGCTTTTCCTGAATCCAAAGGAGCAGCAGGGGCCAGGCACAGTGGCTCATACCTGTAATCTTAGCACTCTGGGAGGCTAAGGTGGGTGGATTGCCTAAGCTCAGGAGTTCAAGACCAGCCTAAGCGGGAGTGAGACCCCATCTCTAAAAAAAAAAAACAAATTGCTGGGCATTGTGGCACACACCTATAGTCCCAGCTCCTTGGGAGGCTGAGGCAAGACGATCACTATAGCCCAGGAATCTGAGGTTGCTGTGAGCTATGAAGCCACAATATTCTACTCAGGGTGACAAAGTGGGACTCTGTCTCAAAAAAAAAAAAACAGAAACACAGCAGGAAGAAAGTGCTGGAAGATGCCCATGTGGCCTTCTAAAGAGCAGTGCCTTCTCACTGGAAATGCCCCTGGAAAAGTGGGGCATTCTGAGCCCAGAAACTCCAGCTCCCAAAGGGAAGCGTAAAGGGGACACAGGTAGGTTTGGCCCAGGAGCTAACCACCTGCTCCAGATAAGAGACAGGATGGGAGGCTGGACTGCTCTAGTGACAGCAGCCTGAGGGCAACAATTCAGCCATACTGAAGCATCCAGCACCCGCTCGAGGCTCCTGGCTCCAGGAGGAGGGACACTTTGGCAAGGTCCAGCCTCATGGCCTCTGTTTAGGATGCAGCAGGGATGTGGCTGCTTACCTGGGCCCCTAAATGTGAGGCAGGAACAGCGAATCTGCCCTCAGAGGCTCGGTGTGGTGTGAGCGCATCTGGAGTGCCTGGTGCCTGGAGAACTGCTTGTGGCAGCCCATGGCGATGCTGGGCTGGCAGGACTCCCCACGCGGTCATGTCTAATTGCCGTTGCGGCCTAGCTGATTAGCACAGTAACCACTAGCCTCAGGAAGGAGGTGGACTTCAGAGCGCCAGGAATTAAGCCGAGACTTTGCAAGTTCATGCCTTTGCCTGCCCCAGCTAACAACATGGATCCCGTGGGCAGACTCAGGCCTTATGCAAACTTGGCTCAAATGCTTTCATCTGTTGACCAAAATGGGATCATTTAAAAGCCAGGAACCCCCTCTGCTTGGATCCTATTCTAGTCATTCTGGCGGTGACCCTGGGACCCCATGCCTCCCAGAAATGATTCTGGAGGGAGTAGTGGAGTTGCCGTGCAGGGCGGGGCTGCGCCCTTGTGAAGGGGGAACACCAAGCCCGAGGCTTTCTAAGAAAGGATTTTGGCCAACGCCTGTGGCAACAGCATGACCACATGGCTTGGCCACAACTGAGTCTGTCTGTGTGGATTCTCCAGGAATCGTTTGTCTCAGAGGATGTGGTCAGAGATGGAGGGAGGAGGCGGAAGGTCTGACTCCCAGGATGGGGGCTGAGGTTGACAAACCCAGGGGAATCGTGGCCAGCCACATAGCTGAGGGAAGACAGGGCCAATTTTTTTTTTTTTACTACTTTTTGATGATGAAACATGGCTAGCACTGACAAAGGTGGACAGAAGAATGAATGGGCCTCATACACCTTTCACCAGATTCAGCACAGATTGGAGTTTGCACCACTTGGAGGCTACATTTTAAAACAGGCAACGGATTAGAGTACCCACTCACTCCCTCACCCCCAGAGTTCAACCAAATACAAGTTTTCTCCACCTTGGTCAGCTCTTCTAGAAACTTTTTCTGTCCCCCAGGTCTATGCCCTTGGAAAGCCCTCTGCTCAGATAAGACCCCCCTCCCACTCTCACACACATGCGCACAGAGCTCTCTTAGAAAGTCCCTCCAAGTCTTTGAGGTAGTCCCAAAACAGGTGCTTAGAAGATAGTGAGAGCTACTTTGGGCACCACAAGATGGCCACACGCCACCTGACACTGTCAGAGCCTGAGCACCCTGTGATAAACGTGCTGAACTCTGAAATAGGCTTCAGAGCTAGTGCCACATGAGATTCCAAATCTGGACTCCTGGGGCTATTGGGTTTCATGATTTCTCTTGCAGCCTTGGTTACGGGTTAGCATGAATCTTCTCACCCCTTAATTATAGTCCTGGCATTCGAAAAACACACCAACACCTCTCCCTCCCTTGGCGCCACCTCCTCATTCCTCCCAGCTCCCAAACGCTCAGCGAGCCAGAGTTAATCCCTGGTGCCGTTTATGACTGTCCCTGTCCCTGTCCTCCATGATCTGACCGCTCACGCACTGGCCCGTGCCTGTTACCTGCCTTACAAGGCAATACTGCCTGCCAAGAGACGCTACTTTGGGAAGAGTCAAGAGGACAGAGAGAATGTCAGGATCTTTTTTTATGTGCTGAGCAAAGCCATTCCAGGGGCCGCCAAGAACAGGCGGTGTTCTGTATCAGAGACGAACTTGAACATACGCTCTCTTTCAGGGGGGCGGGAGGTGGAAAAAGTAAGCCCATGGCTTCTTTGGCTCAAGTCGGATGGAGCAAATTAAAACATTTAGGAATTTTCCTCTCCCAACTGCTGATCTGTTTTAGGTCTGATGTCTGTCAACCAAATTAAAATAGATGAAAGAGAACCTCAACTATGTCTCTGAGTGGAGAAGAGAGGCATAGCCTTCGTGATGGGACAGGTGACCCCGTTATGGGCTGCCTCCCTAATTGATTGCATCTCCAGGGTGGAAAATAAATGTTGAGTCCAACCCTCCCACTTGCCCCCAACACTGCCCACACAGGGAATAGCAGGAAACTGCCAGGGTGACCAAAAGTGCTCTGGAGGCAAAGAAACAAACTGAGGGGGAAAATACAAGCCCCCTGGAGCAGGAGGGTATAGATGGAGCAGGAGGGTGTAGAACACGGCAGTGGTTTTAGGACCACCCCAGAGATATAGGGGGATCTGAGCTACCGAAATAGCAGAGAGAGGGACTGATCAACACTGCCTTGGGTTGATTCCACCCCTCCCAGGCCCTACTTGGTGAGGAAGAGGAAAATGGACAACTCGTAGATCGAAAAGTAGGAAGGGCACCAGATCATGTGGAGATTGGAGACCAGCAGAACTACTTAGCTGGGGAAAAAGACATTGACAGGCAGGCCAGGTGGTGTGGAAAAGAAGAGCCACCATGGATCTCGGCCGCCAGCATGAAGACCCCTAACATGTAATGCCTTGGATCACTGTTCGAACATTGCAGAGCACGTTCCAGCCCTGCAGGTTTTGCCCCTCCATACAGACCATGGCCCATAAACTGGCAAAGAGCTCATAATGCAGCTTCACCCACCAGCCTTCTCCACTGAGTCCCCAGGAAAACAGCATTCCAAGAAAACTGCATTCCCACAAGGAGAGGGGATGAGGCTACAGAGAGGCCACCAGTGGTCAGGAGGAACTCTGTCTGCCCAGGCCCCCCAGCCTGTCTCCAGGCATGCCCAACACCCCGATCCGCCTCACAGGTGCAGTGGCCGGCGGGGAAGGTCCTTCCTCTGCCAGCTGCCACTCTGCTTCCTCCCACCCCTCCCTGCGTTCCTGCCCTGGGCCTGCCACAAAGACACTTTACACGTATGTTATGAGCTGTCTGCCACTCCTGTTAGATCACTGGATAGAAATGGTGGCATTTACTGTCCCCACACATGGCCATAACCAGATTAGCACAGAGCCCCCCGCCCCTCCTTCTGGGCCTGCCTGCGCCCTAAAATAGCCTTGATGTATGTACGGCATCTTCTGGAGCAGAACTGACCTATCTTGTAAGCATCCCTGGCGTCTTGTCTATGCTCGGTAGTTATCAATAAGGCAGGTGGAGAGCTGGGGGCTCATTCCTGACAGGACCCCAGATCAGCAAAGCACATCTCTCGTGGCTGGGGGCTGATGTCAGTGACCATGTGGGCCCGAGCTGATGGGTTCTATCTATGGTATATGTCCAAATATCCACCCGTGCTAACATCTGTGATCACAGGTTGGGCATCAGGCTGGCAGAAGCCCAGGCCAGATCTTGACCCCAAGCCACCTCCTCTTTTTCATCCCCCTAAAGAGATATCTGCTTATTATTTTCAATGAGTGCATTATTTACTGCCACTAAAAGTACACAAATCCCATAAGGTACAAGCATGTGTAGAAACTGTTAAGTACATACTAATGTCTTGCATTTTAAAACAGTCTAGTAATCTTAAAGGTGAGTGGAAGAGAGTTTAGAAATAAATAGATCACGTATGAGACTCACAAACCTGGTACTCAACGCTCAGATTACATTTTTCCGGCTTGATGGGTATATCCTTTCCATTCTATAAAATCACCCTGTGGTAAATGTCGGTTTCATCAATTTTCAGTAATGGATAGTGGTGTCTTCTCTGTCTCATTCCCATTTTAGTATATATGCTGCCGAAGTGAGCAGCCCCTGTGGACATTTGAGGCTGGGTTGTTCTTTGCTGTGAGCACTATCTGTGCACTGTGGGATGTTTAGTGGGGTGCCCGGCCTCCACTGACCAGATGTTGGCAGCACCATGTCTGCCTTAGGTTGTAACAATCAAAATTTAATCCGGGCAACAGATATCACCACATCAAAGGGATATTTGCACCCTCATGTTCATTGCAGCCCTACTCGGAATAGCCACAATACAGTAGCAACCTGAGTGTCCATCAACTGGTGTATGGATGAAGAAAACTGTATGTAGTCGGTGGAATACTACACACTCAGCTGTAAAAAATGAATGAAATCCTGTCACTTGCAGCAACATAAATGGAACTGGAGAGCATTATGTTAAGTGAAATTAACCAGGCAAAGAAAGACAAATATCACATGTTCTCACACATACATGGAAAAGAAAAAGGTGGATCTCCTGGTGGCAGAGAATGGGGATGATGGTTACCAGAGGCTGGAAAGGGAGGTAAGGAGGATGGGAATTTGGGTAACGGGTACAAACATATAGCTAGACAGAGGAATGAGGTCTAGTGCTCAACAGTGCAGGAGGGTAACTGTCCTGAACAATAGTTTAGGGTATGTGTCATAATACCTACAAGAGTTGAAATGTCCCCAACATGAAGAAATGATAAATGTTTGAGGTGACAGAGATCCTAAATAGACTGATTTGATCATGACACATTATATGCATGTATCAAAATATCATATGTACTTGGGCAGCACCTGTGGCTCATTGAGTAGGGCGCCACCATATTCTGAAGGTGGCTGGTTCAAACCTGGCCTCGGCCGAACTGCAAAACAGAAAAATAGCCGGGCATTGTGGTGGGCACCTGTAGTCCCAGCTACTCGGGAGGCTGAGGCAAGAGAATCGCCTAAGCCCAGGAGTTGGAGGTTGCTGTGAGCTGTGACGCCAGGGCACTCTATCCAGGGCAATAAAGTGAGACTCTGTCTCTAACAAAAAAAAAAATCACATGTACCCCCCCCAAATGTATAATTATTATGTATCAATAAAAATAGGTGGGCGCCTGTAGTCCCAGCTACTCGGGAGGCTGAGGCAAGAGAATCACCTAAGCCCAGAAGTTGGAGGTTGCTGTGAGCTGTGTGGTGCCATAGCACTCCACCGAGGGGCAATAAAGTGAGACTCTGTCTCTAGAAAAAAAAAAATAATAATAATAATAAATAAATAAATAATAGCACTGAGGGAGGCCAGGGCAGGTGAATTGCCTGAGTTCACAGGTTCGAGACCAGCCTAAGCAAGAGCAAGACCCTGCCTCTAAAAATAGCTGGGCATTGTAGCAAGCGCCTATAGTCCCAGCTACTCGGGAGGCTGAGGCAAGAGAATCACTTGAGCCCAAGAATTTGAGGTTGCTGTGAGCTGTGACGCCACGGCACTCCACCAAGGTCAACAAAGTGAGCCTCTGTCTCAATAAATAAATTAATTAATTAAAAATAATAAAATTATTAAAATTTAAAATGTCTCCAGACATCACCTAATGTTATCTGGGGGCAAAATCACCCCTGGTTGAGCACCCTGCTATAGAGGAATGGGCCTGAGCCTGGTTACCCCACAAGCCCCCACCTGGTGTGGGAATGGAGCTTACGGTTGCTCCCAACTACCTGCCCTGATTGGAGACACAGAGCCTCCACCTACCAGCCCCTGGACTAGAGCGGGGGCCTCTATTCAACTAAATTTACAAGCCCCACCCAACACCCCACATGTGCCTCCCCTACAAGGCCAGGAAGTACAGCTTCTGGGATTGGAGTTAAGACCCAAGCCTGCCAAGATCCTGGCCTTGATGTTGGGTCCTATAGGGTATTTCAAAGCTCAGAGTGGAGGAGAGAGAAGGCAGAAGGATTTAGGGGCAGAAAGAATCCAAGAAAGCGGACAAATAAAGTGCAGACAGTATGCGACTGGCTAGGACACCAGATGCTGAAGTTGGTGGGGAAAGAGGAGAGAAGGCAGCTACAGAAGCAGGACAGGACAGCCCACACCCTGTCAAGAGGCTATCCTGTCTCAGGAGGGCAAAGAGGAGCCTGCCCTGGTTTTATTTTCACCTTCCAGGTGGAGATCTGGGTCTAAGCTCCTTCTTGCCTGCCCTGCAGGTGGATCTGTTCATTTTTTCTGGGCTGGGCCTCCCTGACTGCACCCCGTCCCCAGCACACTACCCGATCCAGGGAAACACCTATCCTGCAGGCAGCCCCAGCCAGCACCCTCAGGCACAAAAGGGGAAAGATGAGGCCAGCTAGGGGGTTGGAGGGTTCTGGGCAGTATAGGGAGAATTCAGCCTATTTGAGGTAGAGAGGTCCTCAGTCATCTGTGCCCTGGCCTAGACTACCTTAGGGGGCTGCTCTCCTTGTGGATGAGCTACACCTGAGGGACCTGGGCCCTGAGAGGTCCTCTTGGATCCCAGGGAACCAGAGGATGGGGAGAGATGTAAAGGTTTCCCAGACAGCATTTGGGATGTCTTAGCAGCTCTGAAAGCCAAGAGAGCAGAGCCACGGAACCCAGGGCGGTGCTGGGTCCTGGCCCAGCCAAGGCAGCCCCAGTGGGCTTCAGCGCGAGCATGCTGCCATCGTGTGGAGGCCCGGCCCGGGCGTCCCTCAAGCTGCGGGACACCCCCAGCCCCCCCAGTCCCCACTGGGAACCTTGCCTGGCCGGGGCGCCTCTGGCCCCCCGGCCACAGGCCTAAGTGGGCCCAGATGGTCTTGGCAGAATGGGCTGGCTGGGTTGCTGCATCAGGGGGCCCCAAAGTCGGGGCTGGGATCAGCCTGCCAGGGACTTGAGGGCGGGAGGTTTGAACAGGCAAACCTAATCCCTAGGCCTTTCAAAGAAGGTTGACAGCATGGGAGGGGGCCAACCAGGCCTGCAGGCCAGACACAGACCTGGCTTCAGCTTGCCTCCTGGTAGGGTGGGCCCTGCGGATCTCCCAAACTTACTCCTTTACTTCTCCTGTGTGCTCTCCCGGGAGGACCCTAGGGTGTGTCTCACCTTCTCTGTCTTCTTTGCACCCCCCCACCCCAGGGGTGTCTGTGTACCAGGGAGAGCAGAAGGCATCAGGGTGAAAGACTCTGCCTTGGCCCCAGACCTGCTGCTCCTGCCCAGCCTCCCAGCATGCCTCCTCCTGTCCCTTTGGTCCCTTTGGCCCAGTTGCATCCTGCCCAGGTCTGCTCCTCCCCTCCCACACCAGCCCTCTCTCAAGCATTGGCTGTCTCGTCTAAAAGGGCAGTGGTTGGATTGTCCAGGGTTCTGCAGAAAGCACATTCCTAGATTTGGATACTAAAGGGATAATTTAGGAAGGTGTGGATGGGGGCAGCCTCAGGGCATTTACAGAGCACGGGTTCCGCCCAGGTAAAAAGGGCCAGCAGAGGGAACCGTTCTGGGCCAAGAGGGTGTGTGGAGAGGTCCCGTGCAGAAGCAGCAACATTCATAGAGGGATGGGCCTCCCGGCCTCCGAGGACAGTCCCACAGGGAGGGAATAAATGGGACAGCCTCAGAGCCTCCCACCCTCCTCCAAGGACTCAGAGCAGGTTAGGAGGGTTCAGGCTCCCCAAAAGTGGGGTCTGAGTGACATGTGTGCCAAGTGCCAGAATGTAAGTCTACAGGACATCTGGGAGCTTGCTGCATGCAGCTGAGTTGACATTTCTGCCACAGGGAGACTTTCTCCTGGAAGAAGGCCTTATGTTCATTTGCAGCTCAGGCAGAAGCTCTTCGTTTTGCATAGGCACTCTGAAGTGCACTGATTAGAGAGGAAATAGACCAAGGGACAGTAACAAATGAACTAGAGAATGACCTCCTTCTCGCCTTCCATGGTTATTCTCTGCTCAGCTCTGTGTCCTTGCAGGCTAACCCCGAGCACTGGGTCATCTGGGCTTCTGACGTCTGTCTTGTTGCCTTTGGTCCATGGGGCACCAGTTGGAGGCCAGGAGGGCAGACAGGCTGAGAATTTCCTCCCTGTTCCCTTTCCTTGGGTTCCCTGATACTGCCAGTGGTGGGGTCCTTCCTGCCCTCTGTATGACCCCAACTCTCTCTAGACTCAAGGATAAGCCCCTTAGGCCCTGAGGGTGCGCTCATGTATAACATGTGTCACAGCTTCTTGCTGCTGCTCGTCCACAGGTGCTACAATATTTTTGTAGATTATCTTAACACCCCTCGCCCCTAACACACACCTTGTGAATCATTCTGCAGTCAAGTCCCTTCATCTGAACTACATGAGTGGAATTCTGTTTTCTATCAGGACTCTAGTAATGTCCAAGCACACACATCTATCCTCACCTAAATATTTTCATTCTGTGCCCCAAATATTAGGTTCAATTTCACATCATCACTGATGAAAGAGTTAAGAATCTGTACCTGACATGCGCCACCCTGGCATGTTGACTATTTGGAGTTAAAGGAACTTCAAAAAAAAAAAAAAGGTGCAAGAAGATCACTCTGTAATCCTAGCACTCTGGGAGGCTGACATGAGAAGATCACTTGAGGTCAGGAGTTCAAGACCAGCCTGAGCAAGAGTGAGACCCCATCTCTACCAAAAATAGGAAAAAAAGAAATAGCCAGGTGTGGTGGCAGGTTCCTGTAGTCCCAGCCAGTCAGGAGGCTGAGGCAGGAGGATTGCTTGAAACCCACCGGGAGTTTGAGGTTGCAAAGAGCAATGATGAGGTCGCTATTCTCTACCCAGGGTGACAGAATTAAACCCTGCTTCAAAAAAAGAAAAAAAAAAAGATCACTCTGAACTTCATTCTGTTTCTTAAAAACAGGAGATAAAATTCTGTGTGAAAGTTCTCCAAACTTCCTACACCAGAAGGAAAGTACTATTCTTGACATTGAGGACAGGAAGTTGAGGCTGAGAGAAATCTATACAAACACACATTGCTAGGCTAACCCTTTTTTTTTTTTTTTTTTTTAGAAAGAGCCTCAAGCTGTCACCCTGGTTAGAGTGCCGTAGCATCACAGCTCACAGCAACCTCCAACTCCTAGGCTCAAGCGAGTCTCCTGCCATCACTTGACAGACCCGCCGTCCACTAGCGAGGTTCCGAGGAGGGGGCGCCGGGATGAAAAAACACACACAGGATAATGGACTCAGTCAGGCTGAGACTTCACTTTATTTTGACAACTTTATTTTTCTTTCAGACTTTTATACTCTCACAGGGAAGAGGGTCATTTACTTCTTGGGAACTGCTGTGCTGCTTATCTCCAGTTCTGGCCATCTGGACTTTTAGCTCCCTGTTCTGGCTCTTGCCGGTAAAAAGCTGGGGCAGTCCCCTGCGGCTTCCCACAATCACTGTTGTTCGGCGGGTTGGGGCTGGATTCGAACCCGGCAGCTCAGGTGTACGTGGCTGGTGCCTTAGCCGCTTGAGCCACAGGTGCTGAGCCTCTAGAAAGTCTTTCTCAAATATTTATCGTCAGCTTCTTATGTGCCAATGGAGTTTAAGTGGTAGAGATGATTGAAAATCAGACATTAAACCAAACAAGCAGTGGTAGATGTTATAAAGATTCTAGGGCAGCCGAGAATAATGGGTTTGATCCATCAAGAGAGTCAGGGGAGGCTCGGCGCCTGTGGCTCAACGGGCTAAGGCGCCAGTCACTTACACCTGAGCTGGCGGGTTCGAATCCAGCCCGGGCCAGCCAAACAATGACGGCTGCAACCAAGAAATGGCCGGGCACCTGTAGTCCCAGCTACTTGGGAGGCGGAGGCAGGAGACTCGCTTGAGCCCAGGAATTGGAGGTTGCTGTGAGCTGTGATGACAGCACTCTATCCAGGGT
>CAUYRH010080098.1:0-29634 GCA_963574655.1 Perodicticus potto | reverse complement strand
CCCCTTCCCTCTCTTCCCATAATCTTGTGCTACAGTTGGGTTATAGTCTTAATATGGAACCTTTAAATTAGCTTCATAGTAGGGCTGAGTACATTGAATAGTTTTTCTTCCATTCTTGAGATACTTTGCTAAGAAGAATATGTTCCAGCTCCATCCATGTAAACACAAAAGAAGTAAAGTTTTAATGAAATATAGAATCATAGCATTATTTAATTTTTCCATCAGAATTTTTAATATATCCTTCCATTTTCATATTGTTTATGAGTGGATATAATTTTTCTCTGTTCTGTACTTTTTTTTCTCTCCTGATTCCTATTTTAACCTTTGATTTTCATAAATGTGAATGTAATATGCCTTCCTGCAATCATCTGTGCTTCCTTTTTTCCTTCATTGGTTTTCCTGAGATTCTCTGAACTGTGATATTTTAGTTTTAATTATAATTGGAAACTTTTCAGTACTATCTTTTCATTCCCCTGTTAGCCTCATACTTCAAATATATACTCTGTATGTACCTGTGTGCGTGTTTCAAACCACTTTAGGTCATGAATTATCTATTTATTTCATCCATTTCTTTCTTTCTTTCGTTGACTTAGTGATATATTCTTCTGTAGCCTCCAACCTGATGTTTAGTCCACTTAAACTTTCTCATCTGACTTTTTGTATTTTTCGTATCTAAAAGTTTCTATTTACTTTATATCCCCATTTCTTTCCTCTTTATGTTTAGCATTTAATGATTTGTTAAAAATAAATTTTAAAACCCCTGTCTTCTAATTATAGCATACATCATTTCTGAGACTGTTCTCACTGACTGATTTTTCTCCTGGTTCCTGGGCAGGTGTTGCCGTTGTTCAGACATCTGATAATTTTTGAAGAACTTTCATGTACGCTCACATATTCACCATTTCTAATGCTCTTCATTCCTATATTCAGTTTTAAGATGCCATTTGGCTTATTTTTCCATATTCTGAAGTGTTTCCTGTAATATATATATATTTTAATATTAAGTCTCTTGGTTAACAATTACTCTCAGGTTTTATTTGAAAAAATCTGTGTGGATATTATATTTATGTTGCTAAATGCTGGATTTTGTTGTTTTTTTTATAAAGAGTTTATTTTAATTTAGTTCTGGCGGACAGCGAACAGTAACTTTATATGCAAATGATATCAAATCTTCTGAAAATTTTTTTAAATACTTTTAAAAGGAGTGTATAGAACAGGCTTTTCTCTCTATGTAGATTTTCTCCAGTCTTCAGGGGTCTCTACTACCTAAAATTCCATGAATTTTAATTACTCTAACTATGTGAGAACTGAATGTTTTTCCAGTCCTGTGAGATACCTGGGAAATATTCAGCACACTGGTCATGAGTAATTATTTTTCAGACGCTGTGTCTCAAACAGTTCAAAAGAAATTCATTTAATCAAAACATTTGTATCCTTGGAATATTATGAAATAAATAAAATATATATTAAATATGTATATTAAATAAACAAGGTAGACATAAAGTTTATCTGCAGTTTACTATGTTAAACTATTTTAAACTGCACACAAACTTTATATTCGCCCTGTATTGTATATATGTTGAATATATATGATATATATTGATATATATTGAATATACATAAGATATATATTGATATATATAATATATATATAATCTCTCTTGAATGAGAGTCTCCAGTAACTCATTTGAGTCAGCTCAAATGAGAGTCTCCAGTAACTTTCCAAAAGGAATGAAAAAATCAGCACATTGTATACCACAAATGCATTAATGTACACAGTTATGATTTAATAAAAAAAATTATGAAATAAAAAAGTAAAAAATTGTTAAGAGAAAAGGAAAAAAGAATGAACAAGTTTATTCAATCTATAGCTTGTGCCAATTGACTGCCCTCAAACTGCAAAATAAAAATTAGGTAAGGAAGTGAGTATTATGTGAAAAGTCATTATGTACTAAAAGGTTAATATATTGTCAAATATCATTCATATCACTGAATCCTTAATAATGTGATATATAAATTAAATAAATGATAAGCCTCTATACTTCGACCTGCTATCTTGTCTGTGTACCATTTGAAAACCTCATTATGTAAAAACACTTTTTTGATACCTTAGTAAGATAGAATTCATGTACTGTACCCATTCGGTGTGTATAATTCAATAGTGCTTACTATGTTCGCAAAGTTATGCAACCATCCTTTGTAATCAATTTTGTGCCCCACAGAGAAATCCTGTATCTGTTGGCAGGCACTTCTCCTATCTCCCCCTCTTCTCCCCCACTTCTCTCCCATTGAGACAACCATCAAAGATTTGCCTGTTCTAAGGATTTTATATAAACAGAATCAGACAATATGTGGGTTTTGTCACTAGCTTCTTCGACTTAGCATATTTTTTTCAAGATTCTTCCATGCAGCAGTATGTATCAGTATTTCATTCTTTTTCGTGAGAATAATATACCACTGTATGATTATACCACATTTTATTTATTCATCAGCTGATAAACATTTGTGTTGTTCCCAGTCTGGGGCTGTCAAGCCTAACGCTGCTATTAATATTCATGTACACGTTTATGTGTAAACATATGTTTTTTATTTCTCTTGGGTACATACCTAGGATTAGAATTGCTGGGCCATATGGTGATTCTATGTGTAACTTTTGTAAGCTATTGCAAGACTTGTTCAAAGCAACTATATCTTTTTTACATTCTCACAAACAGAGCATAAGGGTCCAATATCTTCACATTCTACCAAGAACATGTCTTTTTGATTCTTATCATCATAGTGGGCATGAAGTGGTATCTCTTTGTGGCTATGATTTGCATTTACTTAATGATCAATGATATTTAGCATCTATTCATGTGGTTATTGACAATTTATGCAGGTTACTTAGATAAGCTGTCTACTCAGATAAATTTTTAATATTTTTATATAGAAAGAATATATATCATCAATTATCTCTTCTAGAATGTTTCCTTTTTTAAGTTTTTGTTTTTATATAAAACAAAGCTTTGAATAAAAATATTTTGCTTCATGTTATACTGCTAGAGATTTTCCTTCACAGATTTCATCCCATGTGTGATTTTCGTCAAGTTATCTCTCTTTCTGTCTCCCTCCTTACCTGTCATCCTGTATATTATTTTATTATTATTATTTTATTTATTTTTTTTTTTTTTGCAGTTTTTGGCTGGGTTTGATCCTGCCACCTCTCGCATATGGGGCCGGTGCCCTACTCCTTTGAGCCACAGGCGCTGCCTCCGTATATTATTTTAAATGCTGAATAACTCAGATATTCCTAATAGGAGAATAGGATCCATTTAAGCAGGTGTTGTGAGAACTGCATTTTATTTCATTTTAATGTAATAATTATTGTTTTCAAAAGATTAAGAGGATACAAATATTTTTGTTACATGAATATGTTGCCTAATGCTTAGGTCAGGGCTTTTAGTGCCCGACACCAGAATAGTGTTCATGGAACCCAGCAGGTCAGTTTTTACCCCCGTCCTCCCACCCTCACCCCTTCTTATTTTCTAGTGTCCTTTCCATGTCTTTTTGCAGGTGTGCACCCACGGCTGGCCCCCTATTCATTAGTGAGAATATGTGGTTTTTGTTCTTCTATCTCTATTCTGAGATAAATCACTGAAGATAAGGGTTTTCATTTCTATCCAAGTTACTGCAAAAGACATTATCCATTCCTTTTCCTGGCTAAGTAGTACCCTGAAGTATAGTGTGTAAACCACATTTTCTTTATCCAGTCATGAATTGATGAGTTGATTCCAAGTCTTTGCAATTATGAATTGTGCTGCAATAAACATTAGAGTGCAGGTGTCTTTTTTTGTTTGTTTGTTTTAGTAAATTTATTTCAGGTTAATATGAGAGTTCAAAGAACCATGTCAAAATACGTGATTTTGTTAGGTAGAGTCCCTCTTGTGGTTATGCCCCCCACACAAAAAGTGTGCTGAACACCCCCACCCCAAGCCCGTTCAGTGAGAGCACCCAAGCCCCTCCTCCTTCCTCGTCACCCTCCCCCCAACTTGAATTGCAATGGGTTTTTCTCCTTTATGGGCATGCATCAGATTGTCTACTGGCTTCATGCTGCTATTGAGTATGTCGGATAATTATCTTTCCATTCTTGTGATACTTTACTAAGATGAATGTGTTTTCAACTCCATCTGGGATATTACAAAGGATGTGAAGTCATCATTTTTCTTATGGCTGAATTACATGGTGTGCATGGACCACAATTTGTTAATCCACTCCTGAGTTGATGGGCATGTAGGTTGTTTCTACATCTTGGTGATTGTAAATTGAGCTGTGATAAATAATCTAAAACAAATGTCCTTGTGATAAAATGATTTTTTTCTTCCAGGTAGATACCAAGTAGTGGGATTGTAGGGTCAAATGGGAGTTGTAATTTGAGATCTTTGAGATTCTCCATATTTCTTTCCAAAGAGGCTGTATTAGTTTGCAGTCCCATCAGTGGAAAAGTATTCCCCCAACATGCTTTTGATAAACTTCTCTTAATGTCTTCTGTACACTTTATAGAACTGAGTTTTATACTTACTATTTTTCATTATGATGTAACTTTAAATATACTATACTAGATTCTACCTCTACATATTTCCAATCTTCTTTCTCCCCCAATGCCCACATACTTTGATTGCTAGGGCTCAGAAGATACACTCATGTTAGGAAATGGCATTGGTCCTATACCTTTGTGCTATAATGTCAGACAAGTCAGCAAAGATGATGTGGAGAAGTATTCCTGGAAGCTATGCCTATAACAGGAAACCAAAACTAACTCAATTACATTGACATACATCATGGTAAATCATATAACTATATTCTATTTAAATAAAAATTAAATATATTCTCAATTCAATTTCCCCTTAGCTGGAAAGCAATAGATACTCTAATACCACTTGACATGAGATAAAGTGTGAGGCGGGACAAGTCAGAACAGAAAGAGATTTGGTCTTAATTAATTGTGGGCAAAATGTTTTCATTTTGACCATTTTGCAAAACCATGGGACCGTGGGATGATATTGCACAAAGATATTGGCACAGATATTTTCTGTGAGTCCTGGCGCTGGAAGTACGTGGGTAAAGAAGAATTAATCCAGTTTATTTAGGGAACCTACTAAATATCAGGATGTAATTTTATTTCTGACTCTCATCAATGAAAAGAAGTCCTAAAATGTTATTGATGCCCAAATAAAGAAATGACTTTGGTTAGTTTTATATTTTAATTAAAAGAACTCAAAGATAAGGACCTAGTGTTATTAAAGAGTAGAACAGAAGCAATCTGCTTCTTACGGAATTTTTTTTTCCAGTTTAATTTCCATAAAGAAAGTGAAAAAAAAGCTACATTCCATTACTCACCATGTGCCAACAAAGTGATTAGGTATTTTTACGTGCCTCATTATTTTTGATATCAGAGCTTTGTGAATGTTTTTGATGTTGTTGGCATTGTTTTTTAGTTGTAATTATTATTGCGATTTTCATCTTCATTATTTTACTATTTCTATTACACAATGAGAATTAAGAATAAAAAGATGAAACACCTTGCTTAGCGTGACCTAATTTGTATGCTACGGAGCAGAATCCATGAATATCTCCCACTCCAAAGCTGATACTCAAGAGATGGTGTAGTTAAAATTATTTTTCTCTTCTTCTTTGGTGACAAAATATAAGAAATAAAACCAAAAAGTGAATAATCATACCTGCAGTTTAAAAAATAATTATAAGGGAAATTCACGTAACTATTATCAAAGTTAATAAATTGATTATTAAGAGTCCCCATTTAGCCTTACATAATAGTAGCCTCATCACTTTCCAATAAAAGTAAACTCTGTCATGAATATTATGATAATTATTTCTTTTTCCTTTTTATTTTTACCACTAGTAAAATATATTATGTCTATATTATCTATAAATGATATACTATATATATTGATCTAAACAAAATGACATAGTTTTACCTTCGTTGAACTTTGTATATGTGGAATCTTAATACATTTATTTTTATGCCTTTTTTTTTTTGCCAATGTGATGTAAATGACAGGATTTTATAATGAATAGCTAAAAGTACTCATTTTCAGTGTTATATCTTTAACAAATTTGTGTGAATATACCAAAATTTATTCACATTCACATTCTACTGCTGATGGACTTTGGGTCTTTCATTTTCTGTTACAGAAAATGTTGTTGTGAGCATTTGTGTGCGTATACTATTGTACTAGTGAAAGGTTTCTCTGAGGACATTGTTAGGAATGCTGGGGAGAAGAGTAAGCATCTTCAGTGTTACTAAATCACACCAAACACTTGCCCAGAATGGGTGTGAGTGATAACAATGGTTTTTCTTTGTCCTTCACTTCTTCTTTCCCTCTTTGGTTCCCTCCTTTCTTCCTTCCCTCCTTCCTTATCTTTATTTTCTTCTCTTCTTCCTTCCCTCTCTTGTGCTCTCCCCCTCCCTCCCTCTCCCCTCCCTCCCTCCCTCCCTCCCTTCCTTCCTTCTTTCCCCCCTCCCTTTTTCCTCCCTTCCTCTTTTCCTATGAGAAAAAGAGAACATGGATTATTAGGAGTCCTCATATAGCCTTATCTAATAGTAGCCTCATCACTTTCCAATGAAAGTAAAGTCTGTCAGAGTTTACAGAATGTTTTTTTCATCACAATTATTTTAGTAACTGCACAACTCTCATTGACAGTGTCAGTTTTGTCAATAAATATACCTCATCCTAAGTGTGTGAATTACAGAACCCAATATAGATCAATTATGCTTTTTTCCCTTTGCTTTTCCCTTTAATTTTGGAGTGAAATGGGGGTGCTGCCTTTTAGATTGCCTACCAAAAGGATGTAGATGTAGAGAAGTTAGTAGACCTCTTCACCAACCAGGGGGGCCTTTACTGAAGTAGAAGATGTTGAGCTCCACAGAAAAATAAACAAGGGAGTTAAAGAGGGATGGAGATACAGCTGGGTGCCCGATTCTAGTTCTGGGCATGCTATCATGTAGTTTTTACTTCATATCTAGAAAGTTCAAAACCGTCTTTAAATCACATGGTCAGCACACGGGAATACTCGAGAGGCTGGATACACTGTGTGTAAAATATACAACTACTACATAATGCAAGAATCTCTGAGGTGAACTGAGGAAAAGCACCTCTTCTTTAATATTCCAGTAAACATTCTTATGCCCGTGTGAGTTGCATTTCCAACAACCTAATATACGTAGTATCACTCATAGAAATAGCCAGATTGAGATAATGTATATGTCCTGAACATTTGGCATGTGTTTTCATGAGACCAAATTTCCCATGGGGTTTAAAGAGGGAAGGATAATCCAAAAACCTTGAAAGAATTGGTATTCGAAAGAAACCTATAGGCTAGTTTCCACTTGTAAATACTCCACAGATTACCACAAGGAAGACTAAATGGACAGCCCGCACTCTATATTACACTAGGAGTGATTTGACCTTATACACAGAAGCAACATCATTTCAAACACTGAGCACCATCCTATGGGTCAGCAGGGGTGAAATTACAGTCTGTGCCATTTAGAGAGACAATGACTACAATACTGAATATACCCATGTGCAGACGCTATATGAGAAACAGCTGTTGAAAATATTGGAAAGCGTGTTCTCACATCTTAAGCCTATAGAAAGAATGGTCTATAATGAAACTGGATACACTAGACCTAATACGTAGAAGAAAGATCAATTCCAGACCCTTAATGATTATGCCTGGACTATTGTGGTGTCCACATGATTCCTTCCTCAGCATAGTCTTTAATATGAAACTTACGCGTACAATAAACATACATGGTCCTCCAGGTCACTGCAACAAACAGGATCAAGGGAGTGTAATGTCAGCATCATATGGGACACCAACTCTGGAGCAAGACTATCTGGTATAAGACTTGGCTCTGCTAAGCTGTGTGATCTTAGACATGTGTTTTTAAACCCTTCCATGTCTTGTTTATTCAGATGACTTTTGTAACAACATACTTACTACAGGTGATGATGTTATGAAAAGACCTATCATATAATAGGTGTTCAATTAGCTGTTAACTTTTTCCACCTTCTTATCTTGGTCTTCTTCATATTGTTATTATCATTACTATTATTTCACTGTCTTGTTTTAAATCTTTTACCTAGAATAGATTCAAAGCCCTTTGTATTTCATTTTGATATATGACTTCTGACTTTTCTCTCTAGCCAAATCTTTCTTTTCCATCTCTCCTGTTTTATGCCTAATTGTCCACACCACCTGCAGTTGCCCTGAAATTCTTTTTTTCTTTTCTTGAGACATTGTCTCATTCTATGCCCTCAGTAGAGTACTGCGGCATCCTAGCTCACAGCAACCTCAAACTCTTGGGCTCAAGTGATCCTCCTGCCTCAGCCTCTTGAGCCAGCCTGTAGCGGGGACTACGGGCACCTGCCAGGGCACCCAGTTAGTTTTTGTGTTTTTATAAGAGACAGGTTCCCACTTTTGCTCATGCTGGTCTCAGAACTCCTGGGCCCTGATGATCCACACACCTGGGCCTTCTAGAGTTCTAGGATTACAGGCATGAGCCCCCAACTCTGGCCTCCCTGAAATTCTCTGCTCCGCCAATCATGCGTTTCTTTGTAGATGCTAGGTTGAACCTACCCTCTTCCCTTGTTTTTCTTCATGCTGTAGCAAAATGATTGCCTATTACATTTTCTATTAAATCCCTGAGGGAAAAATGAATAGTTCCATCAACTACACCAAATTTGTATCTTATATAAATTTCTAATATTGGCTGTATTATTACAACATGATTTTTTTTGTCTTCTCCAAGAGTAGATTGCAAGCCCTTAGACTTGTACCTTTAGATGCACTCACTTAAGGCAAGGCTCGTTGAACTGAAAAACGTCTGATGAGAAAAAAAAAAAGGACGTCTCATAAGTAGAAGAGCACATCATTAGAAAGGAAGTT
The DNA here is from genome assembly GCA_963574655.1 of Perodicticus potto. Lineage (NCBI taxonomy): Eukaryota > Metazoa > Chordata > Mammalia > Primates > Lorisidae > Perodicticus > Perodicticus potto. The sequence continues at coordinate 20,682 of CAUYRH010080098.1, read as the reverse complement.
TCCTCCCAAAGTATCCTGCTACCTTATCATCTTCAGATAATCCATTCCATTGTCTGTTTCAGACAGAGTTTCATTCACCGTATTTAGAATTCTTTGAAATTACTGTACTAATTCAACTATTTTTGGGGTTGACTGTTTTTATTTATTTGTGGTTTTTTTTTTTTTTTTTTTTTTTTGCCTTTCTCTACTATTGTAAACTACTTCAGGAATAAGAACTACTTCTTAATTATTAAATAATATGTACCCTACTCCTAAGCCAGGCCTGACTCAGAATAGACACTCAATGAACAGCTGTAGAACTTGAAATATTGATATACACAGTCAAGCTTAGACTTAGCCATTTGTCAAGAACTTGGAAAATAATTTAGCAGTGGACTTGGGATTCGTACTGTTACCCAACCTGGAGTCACCCTTTGGATGCTAGCACCATAGAGTGAAAATAAACACACTGTAATTTGTTTTATGGAACTCATCCTACCCCATTGCACCCTCCCCTCCACCCCCAGCCCCATACATTTCTCTTCTGCCAATTATGGGAATCATCTGTTCTTTTTTCTGGTTAGTTGCTGAGCTTTTCTTGGCCACACATGCCACCCAGAGCCAGCCCAGGCATTAAGCTAACTATCTGGACTTCATTAGCTGCCTCTAATCCACTCCCCAGAAAACATCTCCAGGCCATAAAATGCATCTCTGTGTTGTTTTTATTAGGTCTTCTTATTGAGCAGATTCTGATGGCTCTAGAAAAGAAGTGTTTCCCCTGCCAGCCTTAATCTGTTCCATTGCTGTTGCAGGCAAGACCCATCCATAGGGCTATTTCTGTGCTTTAACATGCCATTTCAGACCACATCATTCATTCTGTATTAGGACATCTTCTGTGTGGGCAATTTGTAAGAGCCACCTAATCGCTCATCTTTAACTTGTCGCTGGTGAGATTCAAACGCCTTACACGGATGTCTCCTGCCCTATTTCAGACTTCTTGATCCTAACCAAACCTTTCCCAAAGAGGGACTGATGCACACGTGGTCCACGTCACCAATGGGCCTCCTTCCTCAAATGATGCTCCAACCGCACAACAAGTTGGCTCTCTCCAAACACAGATGCTTTTAATTCCAGGCTGAAAACAGGAAGAAGATTTTTTTTCATTGTCCCCCCTTTATGATTCTTAAATTCCCTCTACTGTTTCCCAGATACAGATGTCTAATCTCTTCTTGAACAATTATATTCATCTTCCTTCCTAAGGCCATTTCTTATTTTGTGTCCGAGGTGGGATGTAAAAGCAGAGGCACTCGACTTTCAATTTTTTTTCTTTTTCTATACTGAGACACAATCTGCCTCCTTTTAAATTCCTTTAACTATTACTCCTTGTATCTCAGGACATCAATATCATTGCCCGCCACCTTCACCCCAAATGCTTTTTATCTCCTTTTCTAGTTATTTCCTAATTACTTTTTCTTTAGAGATGGTGGTTAGACTACTCATAGCTCCAAATAGGGATGGAGAACATGGTTTATGACTGAGAATTCCTCTCCGTGAAATAGTAGCTATGGCTAAGGATACGGTGTGAGTTCATGATTAATTTTAAAAAGCTGTGGAAAATCTTTCTTTTATTGGCAGCAAATCAGAACACTAGAAAACCCCCTTTCTCTTCCACTGTGCCAGCTTCCTTCTCTAAATCCCTCACCGATGTTCGGAGTCTTGGGGCTTATTTTTCACTCCATTTCCCTTTTCCAAAGTGCATCAGAAATACAGGCACGAGGTGGCTGATATTCAAAAGGATACCCAGCGAGCAGTGGGGAGAGAGGAGAACAAGCCAAACCAAATACACCTCCTATTTCATTCTCGCGGAGAGGGTCAGCTGCCCCAGATCCTCAAACCATCTGGCTGCTACTGTAGGATAAAATGTTCCTCAGGAGCTGGGCCTTCACAGAGCTACATTATTTCAGGCCACTCTGCCTTATACTGCTTTAGTAGTTTGTTAATTGGTATCCTTGTGGCTTAAAAAAGTCATATAAATCCAGAGAAATCTGTGGGCAGTCAGCTAGCCTAGGAAAAAAAAAATGCATTGTGGCACAGTGCAAAGCCCTGGAGGATCGATAGGAGTTATCTGGGCAGAGATGTCATTGTATTTATTGTATTTATATTACACACCTTGCCTGTTCAAGCTGTTGCCTGGTTTTCTTGATCTGACATGTGGGACTAAGGACAAAGCCAAGGTCAGAAACCACGGGGTACGCTGGAGGCGGAAGCATTTTGCATCCCTGTGACTAGCTTGTCTGAACCTCAGGAAGAGTCTCGGATGGTTCACTGACTCAATCGCAATACTATTTAGCAAGAGGAAATGCTATTTTTATCAAGGTTCTGGCGGCAGAAAATCTAGCGAGAAACACACTTTATGAGTGTGTCACTTTATGAGACATGGTTTTACTCATATTAGTTCACAATGCAATATGACTTTCCATAACCAGGTCAGATCAATTCATATTGGCCCTCAATTTCCTCTCTGAGCCCTTATCTGATGTGATGAACAATGACTGTGAAAAAGAGAAAAATAAAAATGAAAGAATTGACTTTGGTTAAAAAAAAAGATTCTTAGTGTAGCGTATTAAATCACATACATAAAAGTAGATAGTAATGAAGTGCAAGGGTCAAATGGATATAAGAGGGAAAAGAGATAAGTCTGGCTATTTAAGTGAGTGACAGAAATCCGCCTCGAATTGACAGACCCTTTAATAATATTTTTCGGATTTTTGAAGGATCACAACTTTTTCCCACTGATACAGTCTCTGTGGTGTGTTGCAAAAAAAGAAATAAAAATAGAACAGCTAAATGTCTGTTTAAACAAACAAGAAATATTAATGGTACTAGTTAAGATATGTCTTTATCTTATTTCAAAGCCTCATCGCGACTGTTTTTACAGCTTGGCTTAGATTTTACATGGATGGAGCTAGAAAATATTCTTCTCTGCAAAGTGTCCCATGAATGGAAGAAAAAGTATCCAATATACTCAGCCCTACTATAAAACTAATTTATAGTTTTCATATGATTACAGCACAAGAATATGGGGAAAGGGGCAAGGGAAGGGAGGGGAGGGGTGAGGATGGGCAGAGGGAGAGTAATTGGTGGGTCCACACTTACGGTGCTTCTTAGAAGGGTACAGGTTAAACTTATTAAATGTAGAATATAAATGTCTGTACACAATAAGAAAATGTCATGAAAGCCTATGTCAACTAGTTCGATGAAAATATTTCAAATTGTATATAAAATCACATTGTACACATGATTGCATTTATGTACACAACCATGATTTAATTAAAAAAAAAAAAAAGCCTCATCTCTTCACGTTTCTTTTCTTTCCTTTTTTTTTTGCATTTTTTTTTTGGTCAGGGCCAGCTTTGAACCCACCACCTCTGGTATATGGGGCCGGCACCCTACTCCTTGGAGGTGCCACCCTTCACATTTATTTTCTACTCCCAGATCTATAACGACTTCTCTTCCCTGTGGCTGTGCTGCCCAGTACAGCAGTTATTAGCCACACGTCCCTGTTGAACACTGGAAATGTCGTGAGTGTCACTAAGGAGCTGAATCTGGCATCTGAACCTAGATGAGCTGTGAGTGTAAAATGCACACTGAATGCCGAAGACTTAGTATGAAAAAGGATGTTTGTATCACACTGATAGTACTTTATACAGCTTACAAGTTGAAACAATAAACGGTTGGCTATGTTAAGTTAAATATACAGTAGAACCTCTGTAAGTTGACTACCCAAAAGACTGCCAGAAACGTCAACATACAGAGGTGGTCAACATAAGGAACTGGATCTACTGGACGGATATGTACATATGGTACATGTCCAGTCTATGAAAATTAAGTCAACTTAAGGAGGTGGTCGATGTAGAGAAGTGGTCAACTATGGAGGTTCTACTGTATTTTATTAAAGTTAATGTTAAATCTTTTTCTTTCTAAATGTAATTACTGGAGAATCAAAAAAATTATGCAGTTTGCATCATTTTTTTTGTTGATACAAATGCTCCTCTTACACTTTTATGTGACTTTTTAAAGCCTTTCTAGGGCCAGGTATACATATAAGCTGTCATTCATTCATAAAACACTTAAAGAAGCATTTGCTTCATTCCAGGCCCTGGGACAGTTTTAAAATTCGGAGAAGGCTGAAGGTATAGATTTTGGAGGTATCAGTTTATAAAATGAAAATCATAGCAATGGCCTACTGTGCCCAAGGAAAGTGGGTAGCAAATAAGAAAGAGAAATTACAATTCAAAACTCTTTACCATGATTTAGTTGGGTTAAAAAAAAAAAAGAAAAAAGAAAGTGAGGATAAAAGAGAAAGGAATCTCTGAAAGCAATTGAGAAGAAATGGCAGGAGTTTCAGGAGGAGAATAAGAGAGAGCTTATTAAACAGGTTCTAAAAAACCTTAGTGGGAAAAGGTTTACAAAGGGTAGAGTGTTTCCTAGTCCCAACTGATATTTAGCTTGAAATGCATGGTGATCATACTATTGTAAAAAATATATATTTTGATACTATTTGGGGAAATCTAATTCACTGAGCTTTATAGAGCATATTTTTCGGTTGTACCAAAGTCTGGGACATACAGATACTACTAAGCATGACATCTAAAGGTTTTCTACGTTAGCCAGGAGGATATGTGCACATGTTAGCATTGAAACAACTATCGCTAGAGTGAGAATAAAACAGTCTCTAGGGTCAGAGTGCAGTCAGACAAAGGAGGAAACACTCTCTAGAGGAAATACTTCTTGGATATTAATGACAAGAGTCTTTGGAAAATTACCATGATTTCAATGGGTTGAGATGGAAGCAAAGAACTCTTCCAATCTACAGGATTCCTGAATTTATGCGGATTTGGCTGGTAGGCTGACAACAATCCCAGCAAGTTCTTACAGAAACTGGAGCGAATATGTGGAATAAACTGAGTTGAAGAAATGAAACCTAGGACGGTGCCTGTGGCTCAAAGGAGCAGGGCGCCAGCCTCATATATGGGAAGTGGTGGGTTCAAAACCAGCCCCGACCAAAAAAAAAAAAAGAAATGAAACCTAACAGTGGTCAAATAACAATAGCTAATTTGACTTTTGCCTGGCCTTTGCAAGCACCACTGCAAACATTCAAGATTGAGAGTAAAAGGGGAAATAATTAAAACAATGGTTAATGTTTGGGTGGGATGTTCAGAACTAATTTAATTAGATGAATGTCATCATGCAGGTGGTCCCATTGGCAGAAGGAAAATAAAAGTTTGTCAATAGAGACATTTATTAGGAACACAGACTGTTATTTGAGGGAGTAACTTGGAAAATTTGAATATGAATCCCCTCCCAGCAGCCTGGTCTCAGCTTTCAGAAGACAGAATTTACCAACCTGTACAGCAGACCTTTGAGGGAATGGCAGTCAATCCAGAGCCCTTAATGGTGATGTAGACTCCATGATTATTAGGAAGTGTTAAAAGCAGCCAAACCAGAGACCTTAATGGTGATGTAGAGTCCTCGATTATTAGAAAGTGTTGAAAGCACTGGCTGGGAGCTTAGATAAACAAGAATTAGAGCCATGACAGATAACTGGGGCAACTGGCATTTGTTAGTATTCTGGGAGATATTGAATCTATAGCAAATGGAAATCTTAGCATTGACTCTTTCAGGCAGCTTAGCAGCAACGTCAGTACTAAAAAAATAGGGCACAGAGAGGAGGATCACCAATATTTACTGAGCTCCATTTTCAAGTGGATTTACTCATTTAATCCTATGAAGGAGATATATTAAACCATTCTTCAGATCAAGAAATGGACTTTCAAGAAAAAGAAAAAAAAATGGATGTCAGGGCTGAAGACAAAGGAAGTTGAACCCAGTCCTGAAATGGCTCCAAAGTCCTTGCATTAGGATTACATCCATGTCCACTTATTTTCTCTTCTCTTTCTTATGAAAAACTAAGGGAAAATAATGAAAGATATGTTTATTATTTATGAAAGTGCCACTTGAATGCAAGATATTGGTGTTGATGTCCCTAATGTACATAATTTACTAATCCTTTGATACAAAGGATTCCATCCTATCCTATCTGATAAATTTGGGGAATAAGAAAGATTGTATTCAGGAACGAATGTGTTAATCAGGACTTTTCTCAGCTTCTTTTGAATGCTTTGTAATAAAAGCAGACTGAGAAGCAGACTAGTGTTCTACTTCTTTAATGGCTTTTCAACCCCTGCTACACTTTAGAGTCACCTGGGGAGTTTTTAAAATAGCTCTCATGCTAAGACTCCACCTCCAGAGATTCTGATTTGATTGGCCTGGGGAAGGCACACTGGTGCTATTCAAAATCTCTCCCAGTGTTTCTGGGATGCAGCCAGAGTAACTCAATAGTGCCAGAGTTATTCTTTTCTAAAAAGTGGAGGGTGATCGAAATCACATTAATAGCCCGGACATCCTTCTTTCATTTGAAGGTATTTCTTTCAACCCAAGAAATATTCACTCTGTCTAGATCAGTCTATTTCTAAGAGTTTCTGGTAGGACCTTCCCATAAGTATAGGTGTTCAGCTTCTGAATTCCTTCTGCCACCCGACGTCATTCTCTTCAAAGCTTCACAAGACTGGGCACAGTCACTATTCTGTTATCGTGTTGTTCAAGGAGGTGGTGACAGCAGTTACCAGACTGAAAGACCAATGACTGTTTAAGACTTTTTATTTCTCAATTTCTAAGAAGTTGAATTCCCTCGGGGAGAAGAATAAATGGTCTTAAAAAGGAGTGGCTGGAGAAAGAGATAAGGGAAGATGAGGGAGTTACAGGGAGTTGGAGGAAGAGGGTGTTCCATGTGGATTGCCTCCAGAAGTTCTAAAATACACTGTGTGATTCTCCTCCACACGTCTTGGGTGACACAAAGATGGGCTGAGCTAGATTCAAGAGCTCTCCCTTTCTCTCTTTTTTAATAACTGTTTTTTCCCGTACTGATTTGTTTGTGCTTCAAGTACTTTGAATAACAATGTGTAAGTCGACATTAGAGGAATATGATTGATGTGAGGGCAGCACTCGTAAATGTTCTGGGAAAGGTCATAATGAATTCCTGATCGCTGAGTTTGAGGCCTTCTCTTCATTAGCACCTGTGGATGTTGAGGTGAAGGTGAAGTTGTGAGGTGGATTTCCCTGGACCAACCTTGACAGCACAGGGAGACATGCCCTTTCTTGAAAAATACACCAATTCTGTGGCTGTTGGGTAGATTGTAGTATTCCAATTTAATGAGATTCAGAGAGGTCAAGCAGATTGCCTGGATTACCACCCTAAGTGGCTGAGCCAGGAAGCAAATCCAAGGAGGTCCAAAATCTTTCCATAACCAAACTGTGACTCTATCTTTTTCCTCCCATCATAGGCAAGAGAGAAATCTTGGGTAGTTAAATATAGCATGTCTTTTATTATTATTGTTGTTATTTTTAATTAACAAGAATTGTGTGTATTTATGGGATACAGTGTAATATTTCATTACATATAGACAATGTGTAAGGATCATTTCAAGGTTAATTGCCTATATATCACTTCAAACATTTATCATTTCTTTTTGTTGGGAACACTCAAAATCCACTGTTCTAGTTATTTGAAAATACATTTTTTTTCTCTAAAACCTCTTCTGCAGATTCATATACATTGAAATATCAAGTGGCATGTGGTAAAAAGAGGGTGTATATCCTTGGCCAGGGCAAGTAGCTACTTGAAGTATTATTTTCTACTGAGTTTAGGAGAAAAAAAAGGAATCAAGATGATTTTCTTCTATTGCCTTGTTGTTAAAAGGTAATTTCCTTCTTGGTAGATGCCCACTAAGGGGATTGCAGGAACAAATGGGAGGTCTAGTTTGAGTTCTTTGAGGATTCTCTATACTTCCTTCCAAAAGGGTTGTATTAGTTCACAGTCCCACCAGCAGTGTAAGTGTTCCCTTCTCTCCACAACTACGTCAGTATCTGCACCTTTGAGTCTTTGTGATGTGGGCCATTCTCACTGGGGTTAGTTGATATATCAGTGTGGTTTTGATTTGCATTTCTCTGATGATTAGGGATGATGAGCATTTTTCATATGTTTGTTAGCAATTCATCTGTCTTCTTTAGAGAAAGTTCTATTAATCTGTCTTGCCCTTTGATACAGGAGATTGCTGGCTTTTTTTGTTGCTTAGAGTTTTCTGTAAATTCTAGAAAAAAAGCGGTTTATCATAAGGACATTTGCACTAGACTTTTTATTGCTGCTCAATTTATAATTGCCAAATTGTGAAAACAACCTAAATGCCCACCAATCTAGGAATAGATTAACAAACTGTGGTGTATGTATACCATGGAATACTATACAGCCACTAAAAAGGATGGTGACTTTACATCTTTTGTATTAATTTGAATGGGGTTGAAATACATTCTTGGTAAAGCATCACAAGAATGGAGAAGTAAGACTCCAATGTGCTTAATTCTAATATGAAGACAATTGGTGCTAGTACCTGGTGGGGGGCAGGGAAATGGGGAAGGGGAGAGAGAGAAGGAGGGGGGTGGGGGGCATGGTGTGTGACACACCTCTTGGGGGAAGGACACTATTAATAGAGGAACTACACCCAGCAAACGCAAGCAGTATATTGTGGTTCAATATACCCTCAATGATTCCCCAACAATTAAAAAAAAAGATTAAAAAAAATAAAAGGTCATTTCCTTCTGGAGAAGATCAGTGTCTCTTCTACCCCTCTGCCCACTCCCCACTCCAGTATTTCTGTTGTTTCTTAGGCTCTGAGTTAGAGGTTCTCAAAATTCAGCATGGTTAACGGTAACCGAGAGTGCTAAGAAAACAGGTTTTTGGCACCACCCCTGAAATTACTGATTCAAGTAGTCTAGGTAGAGCCCAAGAAATTGCATTTTCAACAAGTTTCGAGGTGACATTGCCACTGCTTAGTTAGAGACCAGCTTTGGAAACTGCTGTTCTGGGGCCTATTAATGGTCTCAAATGTGGTGAAATGTAGTATCACGTGGCAATGTTAAAAAAAAAACATCCTGGCAGGCTACCTAAATCATAATCTTTGGACTAAATTATACTCCAGTCCTTTCCTACCTTTTCACTCCGTGAGGTTCCAAAGGCATAACAGTGAGAATCCAGGGGTGCTTTAATCAGCCAAATCATTACATTGTTTTTGTCTAAATTCTTCTAGCATTTATACCACGTAGTGATACCACGGAATGGCTAGTCTTTTGATAATGCTGTGAGTTTTTGATGACATTTTCATCCCACGCTAGACTAAAGCTTGTCTTTGGCATCAAACATATTTGGATGTAGTTTTCAGATCCTCCATTTACATGTTTGCGAACTGGAGATAACATAATTATTTGATTTTCATCAGGATGAGACATCCCTGTCACATGGTGTCTGTGGTGCATTTAAATGTAATGTTTCTTAAAATAGCATAGCAATGGTGTCATTCATTCTTCATGTGTTCCACAAATGCCATTAATTTTTGTTTCTCTGACACTTAAAGCACTTAATACCATAGTTATTTGTGGTGCATCCTATCCAAGAATTGGACAAAACATATTGTTTATGAAATGTGAACTATAAGGATTCTTTAAAAATCAAGGTATCATTGCATCATGCACATTAGGTGATACCTTGATTTTTCAAGAATCCTTATATTTCACATTTCGTGATGCAATGGTATATTTCAAAATTATTAAGAAAAGAGTATAATTGTCTTACTACAGCAAATAATCGAGGTGAAGGATGTGTTAATCAGTTCAGTGTAAGCATTTCACATTATATATCAAATCAGTACACTTACCCCCATAAATGCATCAATGTACACAGTTATGATTTAATAAAAAACTAAATAATAAAATCAAGGTATCACTTACTACGATATTAAAATGATGAAATGCTGAAGTCTCCAAGGCTCAATGACCTCATTTTTAGGTTGATAATTTCAGCAGAAGAGTGAGAAGTGAGGAAACATTTTAATGTGAATTCCAGACCCACAGAGACATTAAACAAAACATCAGTGTTAAAATCCTTTCTTTATGTTGGAGGGAATAAGGCTTCTGGAAGGGTACACTGTGGAGTCAGATGCAGGGACTCTCCAAAAGTTGTTCATTAGCCATGTTTCTACTTGAGGGGAAAAGCTCCTGCTCAGGGAGAGTCAAGCGGGTGTTGAAAGCTCCTCCAAGTTAAGGCTGACTTGTGGTGAGGAGTGAGCTATCAGGATCACACAGGCCGGTAGCCAGGGTCAGAGCTGATGGATTACTCCTGCCATGCAAGGGTGCTGGGCCAGCAGGGGCTGACCTGGTTTGGCTCAGCAGAGCCAGAGTTCCTCTAATACCCAGCTGGAGACTGGGACTTCACAACAGCCCAAGGAAGTTTTCTCCAAACAGCTCTGACCTGAGGCCAAGGCTGCTCTTGCAGACTGAAAGCTACAAAATTGCCTTAAAATCATTTGGTGAGGGGAGTCTACACCTGGGGCTCCCCAGGGGACAGAGGGAGGATTCTGCTGGGAAATGACTGCACGAGACTAAGACCTCGCTGTGCACTTTACGTGCCTGATCTTACACAGAACTCACAAGCAGCTACAGTATAATGACATAGTGTTTAAATGTACTGCCTTATTACATGTGATCATTCTGTACAAGGGAACTGTGGAACCTCAAGGAGGGGAGAAACGTGAATATATTTACATGGCCAGTAAGAACTGGAGCAGGGTTCAAACCCAAGACTTGCTCTTAACCGCTCCAACCGTATTCTGCAAACTTCAGTCATTTGCGTACAACTTGTGGTGTGACTGAATTACAAAATATTTTTTCCATTTTTAGCGTAAAATGATTCTACTTCACCCTAAGCAATATATTATCTATTGAAGTACAGGTTTGACTAGCACTCTGGGAGGCCAAGGCGGGTAGACTGCTTGAGCTCAGGAATTCAAGACCAGCTTGAGCAAGACCAAGACCCCGTGTGTACAAATAGCTGGGTGCTGTGGTGAGTGCCTGTAGTCCCAGCTACTTGGGAGACTGAGGCAAGAGGATCTCTTGAGCCCAAGAGTTTGAGGTTGCTGTGAGCTATGATGTCACAGCACTCTACTGAGGGTGACCAAGTGAACTCTGTCTCAAAAAATAAAAATAAAAAAGTACAAATTTGATGCTTCCCTTTCAATTTCTTCCCCTAAGACATAGGAAACTTAAAATAAAAAAAAATTGTTTAACTTCTGAATTATTATCATGCTACATTAGGGAAACATATTGACTCAGCATATAGCCTTCCAAGGAATGTATAGTTCTTCGTTGCTGTTTATCAAGTATCTCCCTTCTGCCTCCTCTGCCCTTCTTTCTCTCTCCTCCCCTTCCATCATTGCTTCCTCCATCTCTACTCCAGTTTCCAGGAAGCCTGCTGCGTCCTTTTAGGCCTTTTTACACCTTTCACCATCTTCCCATGCTTTCCTTAGCTTCTTTCTCTAATGCTTAGCTACAAATTAGGTTAACACTTTGCCAGATGTCTACATCGTAGCCTCCAGTTCCCCGAGAATCTCTTAAAGTTGGAAAAGGGAGTTGTGGGGTAGAAAGAAGTAATCCAGGAGAATGACAACAACAGATAAAATTACCAGGCCCTCGCTGGGTACCAGGCTATGCTTATCACATTTTAACTCTTTCAAACCTCTTGACAATGTTTTGAGATAATAATAGTATTATCCTACCGTACAGAGGAGGAAATGGAAATGGAGAGACTTTGGTACCCGAGCTCACCAGCTGAGAAGTGGGAAAGCCAGACAGTCCCTCTGGAGCTCAGACGTTTAACCTCTTTCCTTCAGATATAATGCTGCTTTAAAAATTCTCTGGTGAATTCTTCTTTACAGAATTTGATCTGTTTTTCAGATTTTTCCTGGAAACTGTCCAAACTGTCCCTGAAAGAACTCTAGCCTTATTGTGAGACATGTGGCTTTTTTCTGAAAGGAGAACTCATGAGTACCCTAACACGTGTCAAATTTTCCGGTCTGAAACCCTACCAAGGCCTCTGCTCTAGCCTTACAAAAGAACATTCATTCTCAAACATGGTATAGAAGAAATTTTCTATGTATGTAACTTAAAATAGGATTTTTCTCTTTTTCTGCTTAAAACATAGAAATTGAAAGCCAAGAACGTATGGGCATCATAAAGTTCTATATTATGGTTTAATTCGTGATCTAAAACATTGAATCTCTCTGAATATAAACCAGAGTCTCTGACTCATTGCATCGCTTGTCAACCAACTTTGGAAGGAGGAGGCAGAATCTCGGCCAGTTATATCCTTCAAAAAAGAGAAAAAACACAACAACACTTTGTTTTCATCTTCTGTCAGAGAGAATGGCTGTTAAACTGGGATAAGCCTGGCTTTGGGAATAAAAGGATTTCAATTAACCTCTGGCCACTCATGAGCTGTGAGACATAACATTACCCAGCCCCAGTTTCTTGTCTAAAAATGGGTTTAACGGTGCCAGAGGTATTTGGGAAGAATTAACAGCAAAGAAAGTCCATTCAGCACTTCACCATGTGGGAAGGATTCACTGTTACTCCATCCTCAACATTCCTTCTTCCCAACACTAACACAACTCGCTCCTCTAGAATCAACATCCATAAACCCCCAGGCTTAAGTAAAAATGTACCATGTTCTTGAAGTATTTAGCTTTTTTCCCAGAAGGGTGTTCCTTCTTCATATTTGAAGATACTCCATAGCAACTTCCTTTAGTCCAGTGGCTCTCAACCTTCTTAATGCCACGACCCTTTAATACCGTTCCTGTGGGTTGCTACCCCCAGATTGAGAACTGCTGCTTTAGTCAGATCCTTATTCAATGAACACCAGGTCCAAATTCTTTAGTATCAATGATACACAGCACAGTTCATCAAAACATTCCAACCCTCTATTAGGGAGCTCAGGTCTAGTCAATCCAATGACACTAATAACATCCAGCAACTTATGTGTTCCCAATTATACCTTTACCCACAAGGTATTTGCTTCCTTATATTTTTCCCCTGTTTATTCATCTCTGTTCCCTCTCCCATCCCATTGTCTGTGTTATGCAGTTCAGTTTTCTTTTATCCCCTAGTTTGTACACAACCTACTTTCTTTCTGTTATTCTAGTCTTTCTCACTGATATCCTCAGAAGTTCATCAGGCAGAGACAGAGGAAAGGATGAAGTCTATTGAAAAGGCAAAGACCCTATTTTTTGAAGTTGATTTGAGAATGTGTTAAGCAATGGGAATGAGAATTCCCACATTGATGCATTTTTCCAGCTGTGTATGTCAGTTGTTTGTAAGTTTTCCTCATGCTGTCCTACCCTTTATCCTGTGAGCTCCTGAGTATGTTATTTTACTGAGAAGGCCCACATAGCCTTTCCAACTGGCCAGGAATGCATCAGCTGAGTGGGTAAAGTCACACGACCCTGTCCACGTGCACTGATGTTGGATCAGAGGCAAAACTTTCCTGCCAAGTAGGCTCCGTCACACTTTCTTTTAGGTATTTGGAATCTAGGTTCATCTTAAACCATTAGGTTCTCTTTTAATATCTTAGGTAACATGCAGCCAGGCCACATTTGGCCATGTGTTGGCAGAGCAGGAAAAAAGCAGAGGAAAGTAATTGTGGAGGGAAAGGAGACTTGATAGAGAGGAGAGACAGAGAGATAAAGAGTTAAGATGAGAGGACATGTTGTCCTCAGAAGAAAGTAGCTGCTTTCAATCCAATAGTGTTTGATTCCTCATTCGTAGCCTCAAGTGAGGCCAAACTGACTTCCTTATTCTTGGATCTCCTAAGAAGCCTCTGGATTTTGTTTAAGCTACTCTGTAAGGATTAGGTCTCTTATCCCAGGCATTTTCTGAGAGAAGTGGCATTATTTGCAGAGATGACAATCCTGTACATTTGGTTCATATAACTTTCTATCCCTGAAGAATCAGGTTAGAAAAATATGATACCATTTTATCAACAGCTGCCTTGATGCATTGGCAGTAGGGTTTGTGAAATATTTGGGCTCATGTGTCAGGAAATGCTCAAGCTAAAACTAAATTGGATTATTCAGTAATTCTATAACCAGAGTTTGATATTGTCATTCAAAAATTGCCAATATTGGATAAAAGGTCCAGAATCTAAGAGATGAAGAAGTGATTTTGATGTGTGGATTGGATGCAGACCAAGCGGTAAGCCCGAGCTCTGTCTTCACTGACTGACTGAGATTTGGGGCAAGTTATTGAACTGCACCAGGATTCAGTTGCCTTTTCCATTAAACCAATACCATGGTGCCCATCTTTGGGGTGAGTATTATGAAGGATAAGAAAGAAGAAAAATAAAGGAAACAGAAAGAAGAAGGGAGGAGATTACTGAAGGAAAGGTTGAAGCAGAAGCAGGAAATGAAGAAAGCTTCATTGTAATTTTTTATGCATCAGTCAATCGTAAGGACTGAGAGACTATTATATAGACATAAAGTCATTAGATTTATACACCAGCTTGAAGGGGCTAGGTATGATTCATGACCCTTGCAATTCATTCCTTTGCATAGTTCTTTTCAAGTGTTGTTTTCAAGCCTGCACTAGTTATTTTATTATTATATATGATTATATATATATATATTGATATGCTGATATGATATATATGTATATATTCCATTTTAAACCTTTAGTGGCATAAAAGTAGATCAGTCATATTTACCACTGATTGATCCTCAATGACCCTAATTGAAAATGTTGTATAATCTTAGTTTTGTCTCAGACTTAAAGTGCGTATATGATTTCTTGATATTCTAGGGAGATTCCATTAATTTGTTATTAAACATATGTATTAAATGCCTACTAACGGGTTTGCAATTTCATCTTCTGTTTAAGTTATTTCCTCTAGCATGTATAGTTAAAGGAAGCCCCCAGAAACACCGCATTTTGTTTTCTTCCTTACATGAGCGTGTGTGTTATACAACAGAAATGTGAGGGGCCAGACCTGAAGATCTCCGAAGGGAAGTTTGTGTATTAATATAACGAAAAGGGAATCCAGATTTGATGTCCTGATACTGCCATGCAACGTACCTTCAGCCCTATGATTACACTGGCTCTAATTATAACTATTAACTACTCTGTCACCTTATACCAACTTTCTCCATTTTATTTTTCTACTTCCCACATTAGGGAAAATAATTGAACCTTCAGTTCTTATTGGCTTAAAAATTTGAATTGTTCCAAACTGAGAATCTAAGCCTCAGTTCATACCCTAATTCTGAAAGTCATTAACAAGATTTTAGATAATCATTTTAACCCTACTATTTCTCAGTTTCTTTTTTTTTTGTTTGTTTGTTTTTTGTCCCTTTATAAAATGGAACTGATAGCCCCCATTGCATAGTGTTTCTCTTGGGTATGATGCATTGTGCAATAGAAGATAAATGTTTTATATTATTAAAAAGAAGAATGGTAATGTAGAGTTCAATGTTATCCCTATTATAACTACATGTAGTATTATTAATACTACATATTATAATAGTTTAATGCTAATGACAGTTTTTCAAGTTATTTATATTCTATTTTATTTATATGCTACATTCATCCATTATCACACTGAGTTAAAAAAAAAAAAAAACTGTGAAAAAAGTTATGTGACCTTTAAAAAGTTCCAGGGAATTTCCATTAGTCATCCTCTCCGCCTTCATCATCACCCTCCCCCACATTGTCATGGTGGGTGTAGGAGGGTGGTGATAATTTCTATAGCGTGACTTCTACAGGAAAGCATAAATGCAAAGGAGACTGAGTTGCTGGGTGCAAGGGAAGTCGATCTTTCTTTTATCTGCACCTGCGTGCCATTGCCAAGAGCCTGCTTCCACTTCACACTCCATATTCAATGAGGGCGATGTTGATTTCCACATCGCAGGAGACAGCCCGGCAGCCGTGTCCTCTGGAGAGTCCGCCCACAGTGGCAGCACACCCCGGCTGACTGACAGCCACACTCAGTCCTTTTTTTCTGACAATGCTTTCACTTGACATTAATTCTCCATCTCCTCTCCTGTTAGCGGCTGCCAGTTTTCATCCTAATGCTCCACTGCCAATCAGCTGCTGGTTATTTTTAATTAAGGCCACTCACTAATTTCCCTCATGTAATGTGCATGGAAAGACAGGGAATCCTTTCATTCATAATCGAATTTCATGTGTAAATTGCCTTCATCGCACTTGCCTGGCAGTCCTGTAATGTCCCAGACAAAAACAGTGTGTTTTTCCCTGATCAGTCATGCGTGGACTCCATACCTTGCTTCTTGGATACACAACCACCATTATCTATTTTTATTTGTGTCTCATTAAATCTGCAGTGTCTGGATAGTGACTGCCCCAACCCTTACCCTTCATCACCCCTGAACAGACGTCACTAACTTCACTTGGTTCAGACTTCAAGGTAGACCTACATGAATTTCTTATAAGGAATTATCCAGGAGTGGCTAATAATGTATGAACTCCGGCATGTTATGACCTGGTAAGTATCAGGACACCTATCTTGGTTCACATTCAAGGCTTACTTAAATACAAGAGTCAAGATATATGGGAGATGTAGAACATAAAATGTTAAGCCCCTTTGATTTAGATAATACTTATGTTTTTATGTTCTAAGAGAATTCTTACAAATATTAGAAGGCTACCCATAAAAATGGGAGGAAATGGTCCCCCGTTTTCTTTATATTACTATACAGTAATCAAACTCTGTGTGAAGTTTTGAACAAGAAAAAAGAATAAGGACCAGTTGCAGTGGGTCATGCCTATAATACCAGAACTTTGGAAGGTCAAGGTAGGAGAATGGTCTGAGGCTAGGAGTTCAAGACCAGGCTGGGCAACATAGTGAGACCCCTGTCTCTACAAAAATGTTTATAAACATTTTATAAATGTTTATTTATAAAACAGTGAAACGATAAAATTTTATAAACATCTAGGTGCTGAGGTGCATGCTTGTAGTCCTAGCTACTAGAAAGCCAAGATGCATGATTACTTGAGCCCTGGAATTAGATTTTCCTGTGAGTTATGACAGTGCTGTGCACGCCAGGCTAGGTGAGAATGAGACCTGGTCTCAAGAAAAAAAGAGAAAGAAAAATATGATGTAATCTGTACTATACACTCATTATAATTAGCAATTATTTCTAAATTTGGTTATGGGTTTGAGATCCAAAACATACACTGGGGCTATTATATCTGCACCTGGAGAAAGCTGAAATGTGGGAGGTCTTTTCAGTTCCTTAAAAACAAAATAGATATGGGATATGGAAAGTTTTATCTAATGGAAAGAAGAAAACTCTGCCAGGCATTGAATCATGCCAACCAAAGACCACTAAGGCCCTTTCATTCAGGGTCTAAGTGCCTGATCTGTGAGCTCCCTGCCTGGGTGCAAGTTTTACTTGTTCCTACATGGAGTTTTAATTTTTCTAACATCTAAACCATGACCATCTTGAGCTAAAAATCTTCCAGTGACACCTGTCACTTAGCATATCACAGTTTCTATTTTCTGGCAGAGGCTAAAGAGCCCTTCATCTCTCCCTTTTCTGAGCTCTCCCCTTTCCCTTCTGACCAATGTCTGAGTGTTTGGCGTGCACGGCACCCTTCTACATTCTTTCTGTGTGTTACATCATTTGATTCTCACAACATATGTGTTTGCAGATGCATTAACTGAGCCTTGGAGAGGTGCTACAACTCGCCTCATGTCATAATAACAGGCAGAACTAGGATTGCATCCTGGAAATTGTGTACTTCAGGATTCTGCTGCATAGTTGCCTTTAAGTTCAATGATAAGGGGTGACTCACAAACACACCAAGATAAAGTTTCATTGCATTAGTGTGTACCTTGTTTCATTTTGCTTTTAAAGCTATCACGTGGCCTAGTGTGGTGGCTCACGCCTGTAATCTCAAACCTTTGGTAGGCTGAGGTGAGAAGATCACTTGAGGTCAAGAGCCGTGATGATGCCCCTGCACTCCAGCCTGGGCGACAGAGGGGTACCCTTTCTCCATAAAAAATAAATAAATAAATAAAAGCCTAAACGTGACACCAGAAAGTCAACAACAATTAATTTGCGGTTCAAGATTCTTTTCCTCATAACATCCTAAAAGAAGAAAGCACACTTCATTTTTGCACACCTACTGCCCAGGCAAGTAAATAATTTTTACTTTATTATTGAGTAAATAATTTTTTTCATGATTGAGACATTACCCACTGAAGAGATGCAAATGTAGAATCACAGTGAAGGGACAGCAATTTATTGCGGACAATGTCATCATGGACAGTTTTAGAGAAGACAGCAGATGCTTACTGGGCACCAGTCACTTTCACCTTGTGTATTACACATGATCTCAAATCATTCCAAATATGATTACATCTTCTCTTTGCCCGATCTATTTAAGCCCTCAAAACTTTTATCTATATTTTTCTAACCACGCATGAACACAAACAATTCGGAAAGTATAGGTGACAAAATCATTCACAATATATTTTTTGGGGGGACAGATAAGTTATAGGAGCTTTCACATTCCGCTTTGTTTTTTGGTCATGTTTCTTGAGTTATACGATTAAACTAAACATTAAAAAAGTCTTGATGACATGAATTGAATAGTGGACATGTAGAGCTTGAAGAGATTTTGTACAATCAATCATACAACAGTCTGGAGTTAAAAGGTGAAGTCTGTACTAGAAGGAGAAACTTCGTGGCCACAGTATGAAAATGGTAATTGATGCCGCTGGGGTAGATAAAATCAGCAAGGTAAAACATAGAGTAAGAAGAGAAGGTTCAGCTAGCTCTCCCTGCTAGATCATTCAAGCCACTAAAGTGTATATTTCATTCATGCGTATTTGATTGCCCTCCTCCCACACAACACTTGGAGATTGCCAACAGAGACCTTAATTTTAGAAGCTGCAAATTCATTTAGCAAATTCTCATGGAGTTTGTGCTGTGTATCTCACCATAGTCATGCCATGTAAATTATTCACATGTCATCTGTGCAACGGCCAGTGAAGAAAGCACTAATAATATCCTCATTTTGCAGGTGAGAACATTGAGACTCAGAATGATGACTGTGACTTTAGAAAGTTACCAATAAGTGATTGAGGACCTGGGGGAAACCCAGTCTCTAGGCTGCTTTCAAGGACAGTTAGACAAAAAATTACAATAATGTTTATACAAATAATTTTGTAGGAGGAGTACGGAGGACCAACTATTTCGGCTAACGGAAGTCAAATTGTATATGCTGATTTAAAAATAAATTAAAAAATAATTCCAATGAAGTTAATCTTATAGCAGTTGTTTTTTTTTTTTTTTTTTTTAACTGTTCTTTTATTTCCCTTTACTTTTTTTTTTTTTTGTA
Source organism: Perodicticus potto (assembly GCA_963574655.1). Lineage (NCBI taxonomy): Eukaryota > Metazoa > Chordata > Mammalia > Primates > Lorisidae > Perodicticus > Perodicticus potto. Next base: position 1,344 of record CAUYRH010080098.1, on the reverse strand, counting down.
GAGACAGAGTCTCACTCTATTACCCTCAGTAGAGTGCTGTAAAGTCACAGCTCACAGCAACCTCTAGCTCTTGAGCTCTTGGGCTTAAGCGATTCTCTTGCCTCAGCCTCCCGAGTAGCTGGGACTACAGGCGCCCACCACGACGCCGGGCTATTTTTTGATGCAGTTCAGCCGGGGCCAGGTTTGATCCCACTACCCTCGCCCCTTACCCAACCCTACAATTTCACTCCCAAGAGAGGATTTGGAATGCACTTTTGTAGAAGGATTAACTTCAGGATCCAGTGTGGCTGATTAAAAATGGTTACACAGATTTTGACCCTTCTCTCATTGACAGATGGTGTATATCTCACCTCTTTTTGGATGTGAACTGGCCTATGAGTATTCCAACAAACAGCCCCCAGCTCAAGTGTTGTTGCGCCAGGTCCGTGTCTGGCTTTCAACACTGGTGGCTTCATCCTTGTTCTCTTGGAACAGCAGGAGAGCGTGGGAAGAGGTCTGACTGCTCCAAGGCTGGCAGGCTGTGACAAAGCCCTCACTAGTCACAGGGAGAGGTTAACTGGACGACAGGGAGAGTAAAGGAGAGAGGCAGACAGAGAAAAGGAACAGAGAAATGCCACAAGGTACTCAAGTCATTCGTTTCTATAAGACCTGAGACATTGTGGAGCAGAAACAGGTGGCGCCTGGTATGTCCTAATCCCAAGAATACTAAAATCTACTTATAACAAAGTGATGGTGGAAACCACCAAGCTGTGGTGTAGTTGGTTATGTTACAATAAACCACCAGAACAAAAACTTAATTTCTTCTTACTTCTTGGGCTGGAAGAATTGAGAAATCGTCAGCACGTCGTTCTTCCTGTCCTCTCTTTTTAAAAATTTCTTCCCCACACTGAACTTCTTAACCCACCAGTGCAAGACCATTTATTCCAAGGTGCACTTCTCTCAGTCTAGGGAGAGTCTGGCTGTGAATTGGGGTCAAAGTTATTACACTGTTGGCAGGACGAAGGGAGCATGATACTAACATTTGAAACTGAAAAGAAGGTAAATTGTCCACACAAATACCTTCCACTCAGTCATTCAACAAACCATCTCCACATCCCTGAGTCTGCCTTCATCAGTGGCACACACTCCTATAGTTTCACATTAAAAAAAGGCTTTGAGGGTGGCACCTGTGGCTCAGCGAGTAGGGCGCCGGCCCCATATACCGAAGGTGGCGGGTTCAAACCCAGCCTCGGCTGAACTGCAAAACAGAAAAATAGCCGGGCGTTGTGGCGGGCGCCTGTAGTCCCAGCTACTTGGGAGGCTGAGGCAAGAGAATTGCTTGAGCCCGGGAATTGGATTTTGCTG
>CAUYRH010080097.1:0-16901 GCA_963574655.1 Perodicticus potto | reverse complement strand
TAGTGGAGATAGCCCCTTACCAAAGAGTTAGGCTTTGTAATTGTGGCTTATCTCCTACAACCTTACAAAGGCCCCTTTCAGAGTTTTGTCTGGAGATTCTGAGAACCTACTTGGTGAGAAAGCACAACCTAGCTCTGTTTTGATATCAGCCAACATCTACCCTATCCTAAGAAACCACAGTATTAGGTTTCAATCTCAACTGTGAAGAAATACGAACAGCTGCAGCACCCAACCCCCACCATTCAGTTCTTTTCTGCTACAGAACTTCAAAGATCAACCTCGGGATGTCCCCAAGTGGACAGTCCCAGAAACGGGTTCCAATTAAATTGTCTCAGGTAGTGCAAATCCTGCTCAACAGAGAGGGATTCAAGGGTCTCTTAACAGCACAACTGGACGTAGGGATTCACACTCCCATCCACCTGACTCAGTCCACAGCATTGTCTGCTTCTCTGCTCACAGGCCCATTGGAGCCAGGGGCCATGCCCCCACCCACCAAACTCAGTCCACACCCAGCTAGCCTTTGCTTGCCAGACCAGTTGGAGTCAGGGGACAATGCCTCCCACCTGCCAGTCTTAGTCCATTGCCTGGCAAGCCTCTGTTCACAGGATCTGTTAGAGTCAGGGCACCACACCCACCTGCAGATCTCAGTCCTCACCTGGTAAACTTCTGCTCACCAGATGCTTCCCCTGGAGACAGGGGACCATGCCCTAACCCTCAGGTTTTGGTTCACACCCAGCAAACCACTGTTTGATTGTTCTGTTGGAATCAGGGACCACACCCTTGCTCTCAAGTCACAGTCCACATCTATCAAGCCTTTGCTCATAGGCCCAGCAGGGCTGGGGACCAGCTCTGTCTGCTGAACTCAGTTCACATTGGGCAACCACTCTCCCATCAGAGCCAGGCGTTCTGCACCCCATTCCACCAGACATAGCCTGAATGGAGAGTCAACACCACCACTGGCTGGGCATGGACATAACCAGGGGCTGTTGCTCCTCCCAGAAGGTCTTCCTTTCTTCCCATACCCTCTTCTTTCTTTCCTGTTAGTCACAGATTCCATCCTGATGGTTGGTGGTCCACACTATGCCAAGATCTCTCAGGGCAAGACCAAACACTGTTTGCTCTGCAGGGGGTAGAACTTCAGACCACCATGTAAGGGGGAACAGGTGGACTTCAAGATTGGACTTGTGGGAGAAAATATATATTCAATTTTATGCCTGGCAGGGTGGTCTCTAGGTTCATAAGTGGGACCTCCCTGGAGAAAAAGACCTGGAGTTTAGCAGCTCTCTCCAGTGAGGTAAAATGACAGCTCTTTGTTTCCTGCTCATTCACAGATAGCCTGTGGCAGGGCTCCTGCTTGGGGGGAGGGGTCTCCATAGGGTTTGTACCTGTAATTTGTTTTCTTAAAAGCTCTACTTTGGCATTAACAGCTTGCCCAACTTCTTTCTTGGCTCATCAATCCCCACCTTTGGCTTCACAGAGTCTAGTTCCATCCAGTTTTTCTTCCTCTGCTCAGGAGCCTCTGCCAAGGGTTGCTACCAGTCGGGCACCTTCCCAGAATCCTCAACTCAAAGTCTCTCATTCAAGCAGTACATCCCAAATGATCTTGATCATCTCTGATCACAACCTTTTTTTCACTTTGAGTGCTGTAGAAACTTTTTCATACTTCTTCTCAGGTTGCAATTTTTGTCTACGTGGCTAGTACATAGGTACTTGAGAGATGGTGTATGTTACAATATCCTACTGATGCTGTAACAAATTTCCAATAAGTCACGGCTTACCACAACACCAATTTACTATCTTACATTTTTTGTAAATTAGAAGTAACAGGGTTAAAAGTCAAGATGTCAGTAAGGATGTTGCTTCTGGAGGATTCAGACGGGTATGAGGTTCCTTATCTTTTCCAGCTTATAGAGGTCACTTTTACCCCTTGGGTCATGGCTCTGCAATCCTCTGAGATCTGTTTAAATTAGTGGATCTATTTCTCTGACTCTGATTCTTCTGCCTCCCTCTTATAAGCACCACTGTGATTACATTGGACTTGTCAAGAGAATTAAGGATAATCTTCTTATCTCAAGACACTTAATCACATGTACACAGTCCCTTTTTCTAAGCAGAGTAACTTATTATCATATTTTGGGGATAAGGACGTGGACATCTTTGGAAGGTGATTCTTTTACCTCACACAATGAGTATATGTTCTTTTATATTCCTCCTAAATAACATAATACACTAGTCTGAAAAAAATGTAAGATGCTTAGAAAATATCTGCTGGCTTTGTAGAATAATCTTCAAAGCTTAATATTTGCTTGCAAAATACACAGAAAATATTCACTGAAATGCACCTTTTGTTGGCAAATTTTAAGTACTGAATCCTTGAATAAAATATGAGTAGTCACCAATGACCTGTTTAATGTAGGAATGCATGAGTCGTATTTGGCATATTGAGAAATGATATCTCTGGGATGATCTGTAAAATGAGCATGTGAAATATGTTCAAAGAATGAAGATTTACAATTGAGCATAATAAGATTTAATAATTGTCCATAGAGATCTGGGATAAATGGCCCAGGTAGGGAGAGCTACATAATCAAGATGATCCTTACTATATTTTCTGGTTGATCCGTACTGAAGATGGTCCATCTGGAAGTAGCATAAAAGCTCATGGAAACGTTCAACACACACACACACATCTTTTTTTCCAATTCTATGTTTAAATATATTTTATACATTTTAAATTAAATTACTCTCCCCACTCACCATCTGGCTTCATAAAACAAGTAATTTATAGCAAAGACCCTGCACTATTTTCAAAAAAGAGAACATATTTACTCATCTAACTACCTCGTAAGACTGGGACCATTAATTTAATACCACATTTACATGATTGTTGTTTTGTTTAATGAATTAGGCCATTAACATTGGAACTATGAACCTTGCAAATAGCAGATGGTGATATAGAAAATTCTCATTTCCCTTAACAATTACAAGATTCTATATTCTGTTTCTAATGCCAAAAATTTAATCATAAGAAAAATAACAATTGTGTATTAAATTATATGATATTTCATTAAAATAGGAGCACATGTGTATTTAAGTGTAAAAAGTAAGTTTATAAAATCAGATTTACGTATCCTTATTTAAAGATTATGTTATTGAAACAGGTAAAAAAAAGTGTTTTTTTTCTTTTTTGTTCCAAGAGAGTCCCATCTGTATCAGTAATTAACTAGCAAGAAAATAATGGTGGGGTTGCTTATTGCCAGAACACCTGCTTGATTTTTTATTCCCTTTCTTTTAAACACATATTAGGCCAACTTTTCAAACTTGTAGACTTGACATTGTATCGAGTAAATAAAATTATATCAGGGAGGAAAAACCACGACTTAATAATAAAAGAAACAACGATTGTATTGAATGGAAAATAATCTTCCAGGCTGTCAATTGTTTGCCTATGTCATTTTAGTTAAGACCTACCAATTGATCCGATGAACTGGGAATTAAAATTTTCATTTCAAAATTGAGAGTGATGAAATAAAAAGAGGTTAAATTAATTTGCCCAAAGTAATCCTTCTTTTGTTTTATTTATTTAGATTTTAAAATAATAGACTTGCAAACTAAATGTACATAAAAAGGCCTTAGAATTCCCTCCGCTTGACTAAACCTTGAACAGACTTCTTTCTCTTTGGTTTCTCCCTGGCCCCCCTCTTTTTAGAGCGTTTGGTTTAGAAAACTTGTAATTGGAAAAAAAAAATTAGAAGAAGTTTAACTGATGACTCCATACTGAGCCCCAGAGTCAAAGCATTCTATAATGGACATACTCTTATCTGACAATGTGAATGTTACTTTCTTTGCATTATTATTATTATTGCTTAATATTTTGATGCAGCAATCGTCTGATTTCTTTTCTGCATGTATTTATCTTCGTTCATGCTTTACAAGGTTTTGTTTCTAGTCTTTATCTTAAACATTGTTATTTTTATTAAATTTGAAGCCTTTTTAATTCTGTGAAGGCAAAATTGGAAACCTAATAAACATATGTATATGTAAAAAACTAAAAAATAAAGTAAATTTAAAAAAGGAAATGAACAAAGAAAACTTGTGATTGTGTTTCTTTTCTCTGCCCTTGTGAGATGTAATTTTTTAAGTCTCGTGACAGTTTTACAATCATGGACTGTCTTTCACAAAAATAAAAAAATCACTAAGTCACTAAGATGCGTGCTTCTCCTACCTCCCACTGTCTGTGGGTGGGGAGAAAACTAGTTAAGCAAGTGACTTGCTCCATGTTGTAAAATTACCACCTGTCATAAACACATGAAAATCAAGCTTTCTTTTGTATAAGGACATTGAACAAACAACACAGTACAAACCTCCTTACTCAGCTCTTAGAAACTCTCTTTTAGTGGCGTTTAGTTCAGATTCCGTCTCTCTCGTCCATTGCAATACTCTGGAATAAAGTCTTTCTTATTCAACTCTGTCCAGTGCAACTTTTTCTTTGATATTGTTAAGGGTCAATTTCTTAATCAAATAACCCAAAACAAATTGTAGACTCCTCAAAAAATAAACCCTAATTTACCTACAGAGAGAATTACAGGTGTAGTCAGAAGGCAGGAACACATCAGAAAGCCTGCAGGATTTTATCCCCGATTCACATTTCCACTGTGGGGCAGAGACTAGAGATGAAGTTGCTGCTGGACTAAGCTGTTTAAGGAAAGTGTCTTTCACTGGGTATTACAGAATTCCCACCCAGAGGTCACAAGGAGAAAACTCAATAGCATAAAAACACTTCTTCATTAAAATTATCTCAGCGATTTGTGTTTTTATGGTTTCTTGAGTCCAGAGACAATCTAACAAAGCACAATTGATAATGTAAGTAATTTCCACCAGAGATGCCATTTCTCTCGTCGACTGGGTTAAGTAAAGTGAATGGGTGGATCTCCTGAGCGCACCGGTTGGAGACCAGCCTGAGCTGGAGCAAGAGCTCGTCTCTAAAAATAGCTGGGCACTGTGGTCAGGGCCTGTAGTCTCAACTACTTGGGAGGATAAGGTAAGAGAATCACTTGAACCCAAGAGTTAGAGGTTGCTGTGAGCTATGATGCTAGGGCACACTACTGGGGGTGACAAAGTGAGACTCTGTCTCAAAAAAAAAAAAAAGAAAAGAAAAAGAAAAAGAAATTCCTTATGCAAAGATTTCCCTCCTACTTACATAGGAAAACTCTGGGCTCTCACTCCTGGGCTGCACCAAGAGTTCTTCAGACAGCAACACCCACAGTGCCTGCTTCTATGATGCCTTTCACCTTGGAAGTGCCTTTCAGACCAGTGAGGCAGCTCTCTCCCTGCCATCATTGCAGATTTATATACGACACAGCTGAAGCGTGCACAGTGCTTCCCAGTAGGCAGGGATTTTAGTATCAGTATTAACTAAAAAGTGCTATGACAACTAGGGCAGCTTAAAATAGGTCAAACTTATCTTAAGACTTATAGCCATCGACACAAAAGGAGCTACTTAAGAAAATCCTTTGTGCTTTGTATTTTGTTCAGCTTTTTTCTGTTTTGATCTATAGCTCTAAGTTCAAAAGAAACCTACACAGGTTCTGTTAAACACTAAGAATCAGTGCTGGAGAGCTTGTATTCTCTCGCGAAGACAGAACTCAATTGTTTCACACTGAGAAGCAAAAAACCTAAGGGGTTTTTGGCTGGCAGTAATGAGATCTGTCAATGGTGGGGGGTACTACCCTACCCACAACCAAAATTGCCAATGTGCTCATCATGGGTTTTGTGAAGGTTATGTAAAAATAGTGCCTTAGTTCCAGCTGCTATGAGAGAGTACCACTGAATGGTTGGCCTAAACACAAGCATTTGTTTGCCATGGTTCTGGAGCGGGGAGGGCCAAGTGTCAAGGGGACAGCAGATCTGGCACCTAACGAGAGCACTGGTTTGCAGGTATCTGTCTTCTGATTATATCCTCACACGGGTGAGATAGCAATAGTTTCTCCTGTGTTTCTTCTTCCAAGGGCACTAATCCCTTATGAGGGCTCCACTCGCATGACTTAATCACCTTCCCAAATTCTATCTCCTCATACCACTACATTGGTGATTAACATTTCAAAACGTGAATGTAGGGGAGAACCAAACATTTAGTTCATAACAAATAGATAACAGTCTATTCTGTATCAAGTATCAGAATATCCTTAAGATAAGGCAATTATTAGTGAGAAATGCTCTTTACGAGCTATTTAATAGATGAAAACGAAATTACTCAAAAGAAACCACTGAGGCTAGAGATGTGTCAAAGCTTTTTAAGAAATAAATTGAGCCGGCACCTGTGTCTCAGTGAGTAGGAAACTGGCCCCATATACCAAGGATGGTGGGTTCAAACCCAGCCCCAGCCAAACTGCAACAAAAAAATAGCCAAGCATTGTGGCAGGTGCCTGTCGTCCCAGCTACTTGGGAGGCTGAGGCAAGAAAATCACCTAAGCCTAAGAGTTTGAGGTTGCTGTGAGCTGTGATGTCAGAGTACTCTACCGAGGGCCACAAAGTAAGACTCTGTCTCTAAAAAAAAGAAAAAAAAGAAAGAAAGAAATTGAAAACTGGGGCAAAGTACAGCCTTAGGAAGTAGATTTCTGGAAGAAGGTATACTATTCCTTATGACCTAAATTATTATCTGATTACAGTTGTTGGAAGCACTAGAGAAATATAAAAATTTTTAATTAGAGATTTTGATGGAATGGATTCCCTCAAAAGATGACTAAGTAATTGGGCCCTCATAATCTGATGATACTGTATGTGGCTGAAATCCATGTGTAAAGTTAAATTAGATGAGCTATGTGGCCCCCCTTTTAACTTTGAGTCTATAATACTATTAAAGGAAATTGTTGAATGACATGTCTATTTGTACCATGGAAGATGTAAGATCTTGGTTGATGAGTGGAATATAGAAACAAAACTCCTATAGCCAAATTTCAGCTTATTTGTAATATTACACCCATATCTTTGACTGTAGGGGGGTGAGTTAATTGTAATTGTTTTAGGTATATGCTTCAATATATTTGCATCTTGAAAGAAAAAGAAATATTTATAGTCACGCAAATTATTAAGATAAAAATCAAAGGAAAAAAGTAATGTTGTAAAGCAGATAAAGTGGTGGTGAGGTAAAAGCGGTGTTTCCACCAACAACAGGTAATCTCAAGGAGTTCTCACAGCTGGACACCAACTTGAAGAAGGCTCAGCTTCAAACAGGGTACCAGAATGAGGAGCATTCTCCAAATACTCACATCGGTTACTTTATTACCAATATTCAGAATCCCAGGAATGCCAGGAGATCATTCTCAAAGCCTGTCTCACTTTGAGAGAACTTCACAGAGTTCTTACCCCCTCCTCAAAACTTAGTAACTTTAGCTCTGCCTCATCCTGCTCTCCAATCTCTGGCTGAGAACCTCAGTGTTTACCTTCCCAAGCTGCACAGCTGCTGTGTTTTATTATTGTTATTATTATTATTAATTGTTTCTTTAGCCCAGAGTCATGATAGCCTTCATGGTGTCAGAACCAGGGGAGACGGAAGACATGTCTGTCTGGTAACTAGTTAGATAATTACTCAACATTCACAGCTAAGGCAGGTGCTGAGGCTCTGTCTCCTCTTACAAGCTGATGCTCATTCTTGTTTTGGATAAGATGAAAGAAATTTACTAATGCCACACACTCATAAACGTGGAGTTTAATTCTTTTCTTTCTTTCTTTTTTTTTTTTGAGGCAGAGTCTCACTCTGTCACCCTAAGTGAAGTGCCATGGTGTCACAGCTCACAGCAACCTCAAACTCTTGGTCTCAAGCAATCCTCTTGCCTCAGCCTCCCAAGTAGCTGGGACTATGGGTCTCTGCCACAATACCTGGCTAGTTTTTTGCTATTTGTAATAGCTATGGGGTCTTGCTCTTGCTCAGGCTAATCTTGACCATCTGAGCTAAAGTGATCCACCTGCCTTAACCTTTCAGAGTGCTAGGATTATAGGCTTGAGCAACTATGCCCAGCTGACTTTAATTCTTTATAAACTTTTAGGAAGTCAATATAGCAAAAACATGCATAACAGGTAAGTAAAAGATCTGAGCAAATGCAGGGACATGAAATAGTCTAAACATGATTTTATGGCTTGATAACTTCTTTTGATACCATTTTTTTTAATTTAATGATTTTAAATAGTTCTCCAGCAAGGTCAACCATTTTTTTTATCTTATTCGATTGCCTGCAGATTTGAGTAGCTTAAATCTTAGAGGTCAAGTCTATTTTTTTTTGTAATTTTCAAGATCTTGTGGAGCATAGCACTATCTTGTGTACACTATTTATGAAGAAAAACATAAAATACGGAGTCCAGTACAAGAAACACATTTGAAGGGCTGTGATAAGGCAACTATTTATATCACTTTTCTCCTGCAAGAAAAAAATCTCAATCTTTCCAATAGACAGTTATTATATCAAAAATAAAGGAGATGAATCTTTTTTATCACTCAGTTCTATACTGTATTTTTAATCAAGTTGTATGATGTGCTTTAAAAATCTAAAGTGTACCACAGACCCTCTGGAACCTCTACTATGATAAGTTAGCAAGGTGACTGAATTGCAGTCGTGACCTAATATTTTTAAAGAAATGAAAAACCTTTCTACAGAAATTGCTTCCATGGAGAAACCCACGCCCTCATCGTTCTGCTAAGGCCTTGCATTTGCACTTTGTGTTAAATGACAAAACCATTCTTCTTCCTCAGGGCTTCACCAACAATTTACTTTTCCTAATTTGTTTCAAAACTCGCATTACTTTATATTCCAAGATTTGCAAAACTATGCAAAATAATGCAGAGTAAATTTATAGATCAAATTACCTATCAATCTTTTTAATACTATGAGTTACTGAGGGCCTACAATGTGATGGACATTTACTAAATGTAGAATATAAATTTCTTCATATAGTGATTAAAAGGCCATGAAGGCTATGTTAAATAGTTCAATGAAAATATTTCAGATTGTACATAAAGTCAGCACGTTGTGCCCCATGATTGCACCAATGTACACAATTATGATTTAATAAAAATTAAAAAAAAAAAAAAGAAGAGCTCACTGGTTTGCATAGGAAGAAAAGTGATTCAACGTGAACACTCACATGGCCTTTATAGTAGTAGTGGAGAAACACAGAGAGGAGAGAGTAACCACACCAGGGTGAGCAGAGAGCATGAGAAGGACGACTTCCAGAAGAGGAATCAACCTTTTGAGCTAAGGCTTGAAAAATGATAGAGTCAGAGAAAAGTGACTCGGCAGAGGAAGAAACCAATGCGAAGGCATAGGGAGAGTGAATAGTGTACTTAGAAAATACTTAGAAACGAAAACTGAAAAAATATGTCATTTTATATTTTAAAATCAAATCTAGTGTTATGCCATAGGTGGTTCATTTGTAATAAGACATAAACTCCACATCTGTGATCAGACAGGGGAGGGAGACAGAAGCAGAGCCAGGGAACATAGGGCAGGAAAATAATATTTGGAGCTAATTCCACACTTTTCCAGAAGCCCTAACTGAGTGTAAAGACAAAGGTGAAAGGACAAGGCAAGTGTTTTTGCCCCCGGGGTATTTCTTCGTCTGTTCTTTTCCTCTTGCTGAGGGGTAACAAGAATCAGAGAATCTATTCCCCAAAAACAAACCTCAGGCATTTCAAATAATTTGATGTGGTAGCTAAATCTTTATGCCAGCTTGATTTAATTTTGTTACTTTAAGTATTCACGATCGAGTGTTTTCATTTTGCTTATAGTAAATATCTCCATTTGAACTCATAATTCAACTTTTACAGTTATTAAACATTGCACAGGTGGGTGAGCTAAGGTTACTGAACATTAATTTTCTCAGCAATAAAATGGGACTACAGCAATCCACCTATACTGAGATATCTTTGATTGAGAGATAATCTAATTCTTGATGCAAGTTTGAGAAAATAATGTCAATTGAAATTTATTCTTAACAAATTTTTCTTTTGTGCTTACTGAAAGAGCTGCTTTAATACATATGAGATAGAGATTTTATTACTATAACACTTTCAGGTATATATAAAAATGAAAACTCAAGCAAAATACTAAGAAATATCTTGTAATACTTTTACATTTAGAGTCTGAACTTCTGATTCAATTTTTAATGCAGGGTCATAAATTTCCTTGTTTATGTCATCTGTTAGGCCATAAATAGCATCAATGATACAGTCTTTCCTAACAGAATCATTAGATAGTTAAAACTAAAACAATAGTGAACTCTTAAACTGGCTTTGAAATTAAATAAACTTTATCTATTTTTACTTCTAATCTGTGATAGTTTATGAAATAGTTTGACTTGCTCTCCCCCCTTTCTATAACTCTTTACTCCTCCTGGGTTAAAACAATGCTCTACTGTTGCATCGTAGATTTTCTTCCAATTCCTTGACACTGATACACAAGTATTGACATCATGACCCTTGATAGTTGTAAATGCTGAGGAATCAACAATCACACCATGACTGACCCCGACCCACATCTTCAGTAAGATAATAGCAATTTTAGAGATCTCAAAATATAAAAGATAGGACCTTACTATCTATGAAATGGTAAAAATGGTAAAAATCTTCCAGGATGGGTGATAATTGAGAAAATTTAATAAACAAGAATTTATTGAGCACTTAAACTGTTCAGTATAAAATAACCCCAATGTGAAAGCCAATCAGCATTTTTCCTAGAAACACTATCCTTCTTCAGAAATCAATATATCTCATTATCTCAGAGAAGGGATACGGATGAAGCTATTTTCCAACTTAGTATTGATACACTTTCAGCATGGCAAGTATGAAACTTGGCAGTAAAATTATGTAATTCAATAAGAAGCTAAACAATAGAAAACGTTAAAAAAAAAAGTATTTCTGACCAAAAGTAGTTTAACATTAGTATGTTTTCTAGGCAGTATAAATCCTAGAACTTCCTGCAAAGAGAGAATATTAGTATTCATGATGTTATAAGTATAGCCGCTCTTTCATACTGAGAGTTTGTTCTTGCACACTCTTTAATCCTCTCCCATGTGCCACAAACATAATATTGTAGGAAATATGTGGAAATCTCTACCAGAAAATGAATTTGCCATTTGGGTAGCTAGTAGTGGGTTGAGTAATATTTAAATACACACACACACACACACACACATATATATATATACAAATATATATATTATATATTTTTTAAGGTAAAGTGTCACTATGTCACCCTTGGTAGAGTACTATGGCATCACAGTTCACAGCAACCTCAAACTCCTAGGCTTAAGCGATTCTCTTGCCTCAGCCTCCCAAGTAGCTGGGAATACAGGGGCCTGCCACAACGCCCAGCTATTTTTTTTGGTTGTAATTGTCATTGTTGTTTGGCAGGGCCAGGTTGGGCCCAAACCTGTCAGCTTCGGTGTATGTAGCCGGTGCCCTATTCACTGAGCTACGAGCCTATTTACAGATATTTTTTCTTTTATATAGAATACTTTACTTATCAACAAATATTTTGATATTTATATATAAATATTAAAATATGCATATGCAATATTTATCATATATAAAATACATAAAATAAATATATAAAATAAATGTGTATATTTATATATTTAAATGCTTTAAAAAGCATTTTATATATGCATATTTAAATACGTATATACAAATATACATACACATTTATTTTATATATTTCTGTGTAATATGCATATATTTTTATACATGCATATTTAGTTTCAGATATGAGAGAAGAACTGATGAATTTGGATACATCACTTTGTAATAGCTAACAACAAATGAAAGTAAGCATTTTTATATTGTTATATCAAAACTGAGGTATTTTATTGTAAAACGCTTAACCATACATAAATTAATTTTTGTATGCGCTTTTTTTTAAATTGTTAGAATTTCAAAGCTATCAAAATTGTTTTTATAAATGACCAGTTGAATAAAGAAACAACCACAGCCAAAATATTTCATAATATTCATATTTTTAAAAATTAAACATAGTATGTATCTATTACTGAAATTATGAAAAGGAGACAGATCCTGACAATTATTTAATATAAAAGTGATAATATAAAGATACGTTTTATTAAGTTTACGTGTGGGATATATTAATGATGTTCATGTTATTCTCATAATTTTATAATTTCAATTTTAATAAATGCTAACACATTAGTAAGAGATTTTCACAGTTTGCCCAATGATTACTGCTTTTCAATCTACATGCATTTTTCTATATTTAGGGCAATGGTAGTAGAAAATAAGTGGCTATTAACAGCCTGAAATTTAGTATCTGTATTTACCAGGAAAGCTTTGAATGCATTTCTTCTTTTCTATTTTCATATAATATATACAGTCACAGTCAAACCTGCATAGGTGACTACCTCCCTGTATTGACCTCCTCCTTCAGTTGACCTAATGTTCACAGATCGGCAATGCACCACATGGACTTAGTGGAAGTCCTCGTGTTAACTGCCTCCAAATGTTGATCAGTTTGTTACCATCCCATGGGTGTTCAGCTGTTCTCCTGTCTCCTGTATGATGCACCACACACATATATTAAGTTCAGGTAAAATAGGTTTGTAATGGATTTTCTGTGTATAATATAAAAGCAATGATAAGAGTAAATTTGAAATGAAACTATCATAAATAAATGTTACCTCAAAATGTAAAATCTATTGCACTCATGTTTCTCTTTAATATGGGTATATATATATTATATTATATACACCTTGTGAAGAAGCATGTAGTGAAGAAATCATCAACTAGAGGAAAAGAGTCATTTGAATTCAGAAAGGAAAATACAATATCACGTATCCTTTTCCTTTCTAATAAATAAAACAATCCATTGGAAGAAAATGCATAGAAAGTGATGGAAAAATAGTTTTTTGTGGCTGCTTGTTTTAAGATCTTATAATTAGAAAAGGATGTACGATACCAGTTTGTGGGGAGTCAGCTGTGGGTGGCAGGGCCCCCACAGCCTGGGCAATGCTCGGGGAGCGACCCCCAGCCACTTCTCCTCCTTTAACAACGTTCTTTCCATCTGCCAGAAATCATATAGGCCATGCATATTTTCCTTGTTATCGGCAAGCCCAGTTTTTGCTCTTCAAGGCTGATCTCTACCCTATGTGGTGAGATTCATGTAACCTTGTTAAGACACTGTGTAGATAAAGCTGTTTCCACGGTTCAGGTGCTGGCTGCAGCCCTCAGCTGCGTCAGTCCTCCCGACACCGTCCTCTCTCTCATCTCCTGTCCTTCTTTGCCTCTCCGTGTCTTTCTTGGCTTTATTTCTTCATTTCCCACCATTTCCACTCAAGTCAACTCTCCATCCTCGAGCCTTGTCCACGAGACCAGTTCATTTCCATTTTGCTTCAGTGTGGATGTAAGACTTGGGGACATAACCCATAGTGATTTAGAATCAGGAAATTGGGTGCATTGAAAATCTATGGGAAGGGCGGCACCTGCGGCTCCAAGGGGTAGGGCGCTGGCCCCATATGCCGGTGGTGGTGGGTTCAAACCCAGTCCTGGCCAAAAACCACACACACACAAAAAAAATTCTACGAGAAATGACAAGAGTATTGAATGAATTTTCATGAATTAGTGGACTTTACATATTAGGGTCTGTTGATACCTTCCCATAACTGTGGTCCTTTGAAATAGCAAGGTAATTTAAAAGATCTACCTCATAGAATGTCACAGAAGTTAGCGATTTATGTTAGCAGTAAAATACTATAGAGACATAGCAGTAGAAGCACTCTAAATCAGATAGAATATTTATTCTCAAATAAATATTCTTAACACAAGTTTAATAAACCACTGTAAAACAGTTCTCTCTTTTTAATTTCCAGTTCTTGCCGATAGTGTAACATCCGGGAACTGTTTGGGAGAGCTCACACGTTTCCATTGCAATCTATATGTCAGTGTTCTTGTTTTTTTCAGGTCTCTACCTGTTTTTCTTGTGAATATACAACTCAGTATTTTGGAATTTGAATAACTTACCCACAATCAAACCTGATAGACAAATATGTAAAATTAAAACACTATGCCAACTAGGGGGAAAAAACATAAATTGTGGCTTAATAAATAGTGAACTATTATAACACTTAAAATTAGCAACAACTTTGATTCCACTACCACAGCGTGGAAGGACAAATTGCAGTTGTGTATCATAAAATGATATTTGCTGTTTCTGTAAATGGTGATCACCGATTGTGAAGAAATATGTAATTACTACACATTCCCACTATGCTTAACCTTGTACCTGATTGCTTGCTACGTGACTGTGATTGAGATAAAGTCAATTATATGTGTGGGAAGCACATAACGAAGACATCTCAAGGTGTGCATAGGGAACAGGATGTCCAGGGCAGTGGCAAAAGTTGCTGATCTGCACCAAAGCTAGGCATGTGACTATAACAAAGTTACAGCCAAGGAACAAGCAGGAATAAGGGATAAATAAATGCATAAGCAGCAAAAGTCGCAACCATATGCACAACTAATTAATCACTTAAATAGGCAGAAACCAGTCAGATTTATAAGCAGAAGGCATCAAAGCACGCATTTCTCATACTACATACATTAGCACAGGAGAATAGTCATGTGAGCACTTCCTGTGCTTCCTTCATATCCCACAACATTGTAACAAGTCAGCAACATGGTGTAACACGTTTTTTAACCTTTTCCCTGTAACACTTTCTGAACACTGCTTTATTTGAATCCCAATAAATAACCCTTGGACCCTGGAGTCAGGGCCACATTTTACACTCTTGACAGCTACTGATCCCCCAAGACCCATGGATGTATGGTTGGATAACACGGAGCATATCCCATCCTTTCATTTCACCTATTCTCTGTGGTGTTCCCAGAAACCTAAAAGGCTCTTCCCTGCAGACTGTCGCATCACCACAGCATACATAAATGTATACAAAATTTTGCAAATTTTTTTTAATGACCACGATTTAAATGGGTAACTAAATGAATTTCAATTGCATAATTCTTATGTGACATTAAAGTGCTACTGTAATATAAATTGGAATTAAAGAAGATTACCCATATAGCTTAAAAAACTTTTATTGATATATCATCTGCATAGTTTAACATGTAATATTTTAACATTTAATGTGTCTGTGTTTTTTTGCAAACAAAAATTGCTTCATTTTTAAATGTCAGAATTAAAATATACATTTACCATGGCACGTGTATAAGGAACTAATCTTCTTAGCTTCGGAGTGTGCATATTGAAACAGTAAGCGTGGAGACCAAAATTCTAACATACAGCATTTGTTGAAAAAATCTTAGGGGAAAATCTTCATCTTGCTGAGTGCTTTATCTCCATTCTAATCATCTGAATTTGCGATGATTCTATCTCTAATTTCAAAGCATAGTGAAGGTTTTGTAGGTAGAAAAATGAGAATCAAAAATGTCTTTTGAAAAGTACAAATATCTCTTCCTTTTTTTTCCTTCCCTTACTTAAAATCCATACAGTAAAATTTTCCATAAGGGAAAAATAGGTGAAGGAACATAATACTGAAATTCAAACAGAGCCCATTAGATCTCAGGACATTTGAAACAAAATGAATTCATTGCATACAGTATAATCGACTCTGTGGTATGTTAGTTATGTACTTAGCTTAATAAAATTATATTAATTATTAGCTTAATAAAACTATTAATTAAAAAATGCAATGACATTTTTATTAGAGAATCATGTTCCATACCCTAGTATGGATGAAAAGGATAGGATGAAAAATTCAGATGGAAATAAAATATTTAAATAAACATAACAGCTAATTTGGAGTTTAAAGTACAAAAGTACTAAATGTTATATGAGAAGAAAAGTCAAATCAAAGTTCAAATATTAGAAAATTTAGTGAAAATTAAGAATCACCTC
The DNA here is from genome assembly GCA_963574655.1 of Perodicticus potto. Lineage (NCBI taxonomy): Eukaryota > Metazoa > Chordata > Mammalia > Primates > Lorisidae > Perodicticus > Perodicticus potto. The sequence goes on along the minus strand of CAUYRH010080097.1, from coordinate 990 downwards.
TAAGATTTGGTTTGACAAAGGTAGAAATAACATCTTAAACCTATCAATCTTTTTCTCTATTTCAAAAGGAGAAACAGCGGGCAATGGAAGTGAGGAGAGGGGATAACATCAGAAACAGTATTGGAGTGCTGCTCTTGAAGCTTAGACTAATTTTGTGAAATTGGCACCATAGTTGTTTTCTTTGAAAGATTAGCAGACTGAGTTATAAATTGATTAAGTGTTTTGCCCAAGGTTCTCTAGCTAATAAGTTATTAACAAAGATTCTAATTTGAAAATATGATTCCAGGCAGTTTTGGAAATTGAGTCTAGTGAGTGAATTGTCCAAATTACAAAACAATGTCAATGTCATATATGGAGCACAATCTATTATATAACACAGGAAAATATATTTTAAATGTTCAAATAAATAATGTGTTCTATAGTCCAAATCCTATGATTCTAAAAGTATATGTGGGTACACTTTCGAAACTTAGTGTCAAAAACCAATTCTAATAATTACTATTCATGAAATGTTACTTTGTTTTGGTGTAATAGTTACCATTTAAAATCACAACTCTCTGGAAAGTGCAATACAGTATAACACCAACCTGTGTGGGAGTAGGTAGAAGGAAATGCAAAATGTTACCAACTTCACATTTGGCCTTGTGGCCAGACCAAGGAGTCCATCCTCTGATCACCCAAATCAGTCAACGAAGAAGTGGATAAATAATCAGCAACTGCACTAGATCTACAGAAGAGCCAGCAATTCCAGAGAGTGGCGAGGAAATCCCCTCAAACTACTGCTCTCCTTCTCTGCTCCCTGACTTACTTTTATTTTTTTATTTTTTTAAAATTATTTTTTATTGAGTGATAGCTGTGTACAATAATTCAGTCATGGAGTACAGTGTGCAGGCTTCACATACAATCGGAGATATTTTTATCAACCTGATTGATATAACATTCATGATATTTTCTCATTTACTATGTGAAAACATTTTTGATCCGTATTTA